>ML104651.1:0-139889 GCA_003697995.1 Taxidea taxus jeffersonii | reverse complement strand
AAAAAAAAAAAAAAAAGGAAAAAGGAGTAAAAAGTTGAGGACTATGGTTTTAATACAGAACAAAGAAGGCCTGAAGTAATACCAGCTGTGTATGGAGAAACCAGGGACGAAAAGGTGAGCTCCAGGATCAAGTCCAAGCCTTGCAGCTAAGCTGCCCTACACTTCAGGTCTGGACACTGAACCACACCATCAGAAGACAGACAGCCACACAGTGTGCAAGCACCTGTGATAATCTGAATGGGCCACAGCATGCCCAGGTACGAGTTAAACCTTATTCTGGGTGGGTCTGTGAAGGCGGTTCCGGGTAAGATTTGCACCTAAATCGAAAATCACTAGATTGAATAAAGCAGAATGCCCGCCCCAGTGTAAGCTCTGTCCAAGTCAGTGGAAAGCCTGCAAAGAACAAAAGGCTGAGTAAGGGGGAATTCAACTGCCTACTGTCTTTGAGCCAGAACACTGGTGTCTTCTGCTTTTGGTCTCCTACTGGAACTTATACCATCAGCACTACTGGGTCTCCAGCCTGCCAACTGCAGACCTTGAAACTTCTTGGTCTCTAAAACTCCATGAGTCAATTCCTTATAATAAATTTCTTCATTTATAAACACACACATCTACTGGCTCTGTTTCTCTGGAGAACCCAGGCTAATACTGAGCCCGAATCAATGACCTGCAGGTCACTGAGAGAGACTATCGCCTTTGAAATTATGCACTGGGGAACACCAGACTCTTACTGGAAACTTAGCTTCTGCTTACCTGAGACCTCCATAGCCCCTGCGGTAGAAGGACTGGGGGAAGTGAAGGGCTAGAAGCTGTGTTCATAATAATAGTGATAGCATCCAATAATATCTAGGCTCCTCCCTCCACAAAGAAAATTTAAAAACCCAAATTTTCCTCCCTCCACAAAGAAAATTAAAAAACCGAAATTTTCTCACAGTTGGTCAAGGAAAAAATGTTTAAGCCTTCATTTAAGTCATTTCCCTGGAAAAACAGGGCAGCTCATTTATTACATAGGACAACAGAAGAGGGAAGGTGGGAA
The DNA here is from genome assembly GCA_003697995.1 of Taxidea taxus jeffersonii. Taxonomy (NCBI): domain Eukaryota; kingdom Metazoa; phylum Chordata; class Mammalia; order Carnivora; family Mustelidae; genus Taxidea; species Taxidea taxus. Next base: position 138,853 of record ML104651.1, on the reverse strand, counting down.
AAGGAAACTAGAGCGGAGTCTAGTGAGAATGAACACTTCTCAGCTTCTTTTCATTTCCAACACGCACTCCTAAAATAGAATCAACATCTTCTCCTGCCTGAGTTCTCCACTCAGGCACAATCCTTTTGCCACCAAGGCAACTGTCATTACTGCAGAGGCCTACATGAGAAAACCAGAGTCTGCTCTAGATGAGTAAACAAATTAGCTGGACAAAAGACAAAAAAGACAAGAGAAAAGAATAATTTTGAAGAAACACATCAACACTACAATTAACACAATGCAACTTATTATTAAAAATAAGAATAATTCTAGCTATCATTGGTTGACTGCTTACTTTGTGTCAAGCATCACATGCTTAGAACGGTGCCAAGAGCTGAGAGTGCCACATAAAGTCTGAGCTATTTTGATTATTTAATCTTGTTGCAAGTTAGAGCAAATGAAGAAAGAAGAGATGTCTGAGCTGCTTTTTGAAGAATGATGTAGATTTTATCAGGTAGGTCATGAGTAGGATGGGAGAAGGCAGCCAAGACAGAGTCAGAGGCAGGGTGAAGCCCAGGACACTTGGGGAACTGCAACTTTTTCAATCCTGTGGAATATAAAGCCTTGGAGGGTGTACAGGAGGGTAGGGGAGCAGTGATGGTGATGGCTGGTGCCGCAGGGGCTGACAAGTAGGACTCACGTTCATGTCATCATGGAAACAAACTATTAGAAATGAGGCCAGAAGAGAAAACCCGTGCTACACACTGGGGCCATAGTCTGGAGGGGGAAACAGACAAGAAAGTGTCCTTTACTTAAAGGACAGGTAATGGATGCCACGAGAGAGATCTGCAGAGCCAAGAGGTAACTGCAGAGTGGAGGACAGGTGTGTTAGAGTCCTCCATACCTGCAGGGACAATGCATACCGTTTATTTCTGAGCTCCGCGTCACCAGATAGAGAAAAAGGGAGAAGCAGTCTTGGTAGAGGAATCAGCAGGCACAAAAGCTCAAGGGTGAGGCAGCCGGTGGTGGTCTGAGGATCTCTGGGGCAGATCGACACAGTAGAGTGCAGAGCACTGGTGAGCGTGTGTGCACAAGAGGACACAGGAAGCTGTGTGGGGCTTGGCAGTGAGAGGCCTTGAGGTCCACACCAAGGAGTTTTGGATTCAATCTGTCTGCAATGAAGGTGTGTATGCATGAACAACTGGTGTTGTTAGGAAGGTCTGCTGGGAGCCCTGGAAGTCAGCCGACTGGTTAAGGCACTCCTAGAGCAATCCTGCAAGACCTAATCAGACCCTGAAAATGAGGGGAAATGAGTTGAGAAATGCCAAGGATTGTAGGTCCATGAGTCAGTAGGACACTGTTATGGAGTTAACCAGAGCGTTTAAAAACAGGTAAAACCTGTTAAGAGATCAAATATTGAATGAACTAATTAATGAAAGACTAAGTGGCGAGTGAGGAATGGAGAAGCAGTGTAACAAAGAGGAAGCAGAAGAGGTGGATGTCAGGAAACGAGTTTGGTTTTGGACTCACGGAAACTGAGGTCTCTCCAGCAACCAGGTAAAGACACTGCCGGTTGACTGACGAGTAGGAGACATCCAACATGAAAACTGCATGCGAACCTACTGGTAATTTGTTGGACTTGCCCTTTCCCCACCTGGGGTGGGAGGGATGGTTTACCTCCTACAAAGTGGGGAGGAGCTTTCCGCAACTGCTTCTTTGTGGCCTCCAGCAGGGGGCAGCAAAACGGATGGTTCAGAAAAAACAACTCCGCTAAGTATGTGCGGTTCCAGCAAAAGGTCTCTAGAAGCTTCTCTCACAGGTATGGAATTCAACCACAATGACCCACTGTGGTAAAGCAGTGTTTTGATCCAGGCAGAGAGTGTTGAACAAAATGACACTGAGAACAATTCATCTTTCAAGTAGAATCTCTGAGCTATATTTTGTTTGGTTAAGAATGGAAATTCCACTTGCATTCCAACCTGATTGTCTGATGCACCAAATTCAAGGATGAGGTTTCATTCAAGAAACTAAAAAAAAAAAGGGACCCCTGGGTGGCTCAGTGGGTTAAAGCCTCTGCCTTCAGCTCGGGTCATGATCCCAGGGTCCTGGGATTGAGCCCCAGATTGGGCTCTCTGCTCAGCAGGGAGCCTGCCCCCCCCCAGCTCCTGCCTCTCTGCCTACTTGTGAACTCTGCCTGTCAATATATAAATAAAATCTTTAAAAAAAAAGAAATTAAAAAAAAAACACAATAGCAAGATCACAATGATTTTTTTAAGCCATTGTTTTGCAGGGAGATAGGGGCATCTTATCCTCAGTCAGAGCATAATTCCTAATCCTCAGTCTCTGAAAACAACACATGGCCTTGAGCAAATCATTCTTTTTTGGGGAGGGGGTGTTTATTTCCTCATATATAAAATGAAAGAATTTAATTAAATAACTTCAGATTAACTACCAGGGCTGAGGTTTGTGATAAGATTGTGTTAGGGGCACATAAAAGAAGAAAATGTCTTAATAAGCACTTCTTTGTTGCCTGCTTGAGACTTTCTCAGTAAACTAATAAGTTACACTTTTCCTGGAGAGAAAAATCTTGGAAATGACCCACTTCCCCAACAGGAGAGTGCTTCCTGTAATTCACATGTGGTAGAGTTAAAAAAGATCATTTGAACCTAGCTCAGAGAGGTCAGGGAGAAAACTCAAAATAAGTGTTTGTTTTTCTGATCAGATCCAAACAATCGGTCTCAAAATAGAGCACCCCAGAAAAGCCACAGACTCTTCCAAGTGGCCGGAAGCTAGCACATCCGAAGATCTATACTCACGGGAGTGAGAAGCAGAGAAAAGAGGAAATGGCGCTCGGGGCTCCCCTGACCCACAGCAGGTAGAACTGGGGATCCCTCCATCAAATTCCCTTTACATGTTTAGGAGAACATTCTTTAGGCCAAAAGAATAAGTTGACTGTGAAGGGTAGATGTTTCTAACCAGAAACCAAGTAGGCCGTTTGGGCTGGCAAGAGGATAAGGCTAGCTTAAATGAGGCCCTCCTCCGCAAATCCCATAGTCTGGGCCAGAGCTCCTAGAGGTGGATTAGACCAGGGTCAGTGGCTCAAATGTCTGGAACTGTCTCCCTCCCTAGCGGCTCCCTCTTTGGTAGGTAGCGTGAGCCCTGGCCTCTGCTCGGTGAGTCCACGCTGTCCACAATCAGGAAGCCTCACGTTGGAGGGTGAGAAGCTAAAACAAAGAACAATCAGCTGGAGTCTGCATGCTTGTAGAATGTCTTCCTGGGAAAAGTGAGAATTGGTCGGAAAAGTGAAAAGGAGTCCTAAACACAAAAGGCAGAACAATAAAGCTTACAAGAGGTCAGAAGGTAAAAGAAAAAACTGAGAATGAAAGCGCCCCAGGGTAGGAAAGGATTACTTCTCGTGACCCAATAGCACAACCTTAAATGAAAAGCCTGACAAATTTGACTTCATTTTCAGATTAATAAATAATTCTATTTATATAAAGCTCCAAACAGGTAAAAGTAAACTATAGCATTTAGGGAAGCACACTCAGGCTAAAAATTCTCCAGAGAGCCAAGGGAGTGATTGCCATGAAAGTCAGGATGATGGTTTCTTTGGAAGGTAAGGGGGGGTGGCCTGGGCCAGGGAAGGTGCACACACAGCAGACTTTTAGAGTCTGGTGAAGATGTAGTTCTTGACTTTGATGTGGCTATATGGAAGTTATAATGCAGGAACTTGTATATTTATGTCTTATGCACTTTTCTGCATGTATGTGTGCTGGACATAAAGGTGGTTTTCCTTTTTTTTTTTTTTAGGATTTTATTTATTTGGGAGAGAAACAGCACAAGCAGGGGAGGGGCAGAGGGAGAAGGAGAAACAAGCTCCCTGCTTGACACAGGGCTTGATCCCAGAACCCTGGGATCATGACCTGAGCCAAAGGAGGATGCTGGATACTTAACTGACTGAGCCACCCAAGTGCCCCTTTGGTTTTGTTTTGTATTTATTTATTTATTTACTTACTTACTTATGAGAGAGCATGCGCAAAAACGCAAGTAGGGGGGAGGGGTGGAAGGAGAGGAAGAGAGAGAATCCCAAGCAGACTCCTTGCTGGGAGTGTGGGGCCTAATGTGGACCGATCCCACAACCCAAGATCATGACCTCAGCTGAAACCAAGAGTCAGATGCTCAACAGACTGAGCCACCTGGGCCCCCCAGGACATAAAGATTTTAAGAAAAAGTGAAGGGGAAGCGAACAGCTAGACTGAGAACACATGACTCCAGAGGGCTTATATATAAGAAGAGCCAGGATGAAGGAAAAAGGGTCAAGCTTATCTTCTGCCAATGATGATCAAAATTCCGACAAAGGCGATTCAAATAAACTGTTAAAAAACAAAAGTATTATTAAGGAATTATTAATTTTTAAGGTGTGATAATTTGGTTGTGTGTCTTTGTGTATTTAAAGATTCTTTATCTTTTGGAAATACATTCTAACATGTTTATGACAGAAATGACATGACATCTGGGCTTTGCTTTGAAATTAACCAGGCAGGAATAGTGTATGGAGATCAGATGAAACGCCACTGGCTGTGAACCATTGAGGCTGAGTAAGTAGATAGGATTCATATAGTATTTTCTGTACAGTGAAATTAAGTTTGGAAGTTCCCATTATTTACCATCGTTTTTATTTATTTATTTTTTAAAGATTTTTTTTTAAGATTTTATTTATTTATTTGACAGAGATCACAAGCAGGCAGAGAAGCAGACAGAGAGAGGAAGGGAAGCAGGCTTCCCGCTGAGCAGAGAGCCCAACGTGGGGCTTGATCCCAGGACTCTGGGATCATGACCTGAGCCAAAGGCAGAGGCTTTAACCCACTGAGCCATCCAGGCGCCCCTACCATTGTTTTTAAAGAATAACACAAAGGAATATATTCTTGGGAAGACTAACACTAGTTATTCTACAGCTTGGGAAGGACTCTCCCTGGGACCACAAATGAACATATTTCTTGACATCCAGAGCCTTTCCTAGGCCTACATGGGCCCTGCTCAGCTCCGATTCCTCACCTAAACCCACAGTCAGCAATAGTGCTACACACCCTCTTTCGAAGACCGAAATAATGGATTATAATCACTAATGCACCTTTCATAACTGCCTGGCAAGAAACTAAAAATGCCTCCATTGCTTTTAGATGGGTAGAACCAAGTGGTATTAAACTAAAAACTTGCACAAATGCTCCTTTGATGAAGGATTCGTACCCCAACTATATAAAGACCATTTACAAATCAGCTATGAGAGGAGTGATCCAATATAAATAAATAAATAAATAAACAGGCAAAAGATTTGCAGACACTTAAAAAAAAGGAGATACATGGATAGCCAATAAGCAAACAGAAAGTGTTCAACATCGTAAATCATCAGGAAACTACAAATTAAGCCACTTCACAGGCACTAGGGCAGTAGAAATATAAAGGACCGACACTGCAAGACACTGGTGAGGAGTCAACAACCAGAACCCTCATGTACTGCTGTGGGGCGTATAACATGGTGCAACCACTCTGAAGAACTCTTCTGAAGGTAAAAACACATGTACCCTCTAACCTTATAATCCCACTCGTAGGTATTTCCCCAAGGGAAATTTAAAAATATGTTCATGCAACAAACTGTCCCAGTTTCTAGCAGCCGTCTCCCACCCCAAACTGGAAACCTCTCCAACAACAGAAGAATGGAGAAATTGTGCCACGTTCGTTCAGTGGAATACTTCTTGGCAACATCCAGGAACTACTGACACGTGCCACGATACAGATGAACTCCACAGACGCTAAAGGCATATGTGTGATTCCACTTATATGAAGTTCTAGAATGTGCAAAAGCAAGTGATAGCGACAGAAGACCAAACGTGATCGCAGGGTGACTAGAAAAGAGCAAGAGGAAACTTTCGAGGGAGATGGAAATGTTCTACATCTTGTTTTCCATGATATTTACATAACAGCTGTCCAAACACATCGAACTCAACACTTAAGATCTGTGCATTTTTTCTTTCTGTATTAAAAAAAAGTTTGTTCTTTCCATCTGGGGATAGGTAATGGCGAACTCCAGAGTGAACACGTGGTACCTGCCTACCGGGAGTGTTCACCTTCCCAATAGTGATCACCTCCCCTTCCCTTCTTTCTCTGCTATTACTCCCTGTCCTAATGAAAGGCAAAAACCACCCTCCACCCAATTTGCCAAGCCAGAACACTGGGAGTCGTCCACCATCTTCCTTCTCCCTTCCTTCTACTCAGTTACTATCTGGATCGCTCCTGAACCCACCTCTCCTCTCTCCATTCCAGCTGCCTTAGCTGGAGCTCAGATCCACGTTACTACACCTGCCTCCTGACCATTTCCGGTCTGCCCTCCTCCCACCCCGAATCTATCCTCATCCAAACACAGAAGCCTCTGCTTAACTTCCTCCTACTGTTCTCCATCACCCTGAGCACATAGACCACACTCCTTACAAGAACAGCAAAAGCACTGAGGTCCTTTCGTGCATCAAGCGATTCTTCATTTTCGCTGTTCGCTGCCTAGAGCACCCTCCTACCACCTTCCCTCTTCATACTTCCCTCCCACCCTGTCTCCACACCTGCTCAACCCGCTAAGTCCCCACTCGTCCTCAAGGCTTAGGTCAAGCATCAGCTACTCTCACAAGACTAGGCACACCTCCGCCCCACTCTGCCTCCAGACATCTTTTTTTTTTTTTTTTTAAGATTTTTTATTCATTTGACATAGAGAGAGATCACAAGTAGGCAGAGAGGCAGGCAGAGAAAGGAGGAAGCAGACTCCCCACTGAGCAGAGAGCCCAATGCGGGGCTCGATCCCAGGATCCTGAGATCATGACCTGAACCGAAGGCACAGGCTTAACCCATGGAGCCACCCAGGCACCCCTCCAGAATCTTTTTACACTGGTATGGGGGGCTTCTATGCTTCTAAGATGGTTATGACTGTGTGCAAAGCACCTGATATTGTTAGCTCATTTAGTAGTAATTATCCCTCTGCATAATGAGGATTGGTTTTCTGTCTCGTCTATTTTTTTTAAAGATTTTATTTATTTATTTGACAGACAGAGATCACAAGTAGGTAGAGAGGCAGACAGAGAGGGGGAAGCAGGCTCCCCGCTGAGCAGAGAGCCCGATGCGGGGCTCGACCCAGGACCCTGGGATCATGACCCGAGCTGAAGGCCAGAGGCTTTAACCCACTGAGCCACCCAGGTGCCCCTGTCTCGTCTATTTTGTTCAAAATTTCCCCTAGTACCTTTTCAGGCACCGGGAGAATATAGGTACTAGCCTACCAGTTTGTTGAATGAATGAAGGAACGTCAACACAAGTGAAGGCACAGGGTGGTTGGTTGCTCTTTGCTCTTTGATATATTTTTTTTAATTTTATTTATTTATTTGACAGACAGAGATCACAAGTAGGCAGAGAGGTAGGCAGAGAGAGAGGAAGGAAAGCAGGCTCCCTGCTGAGCAGAGAACCCTACGTGGGTCTCGATCCCAGGACCCTGGGATCATGATCTGAGCTGATGGCAGAGGCTTTAACCCACTGAGCCACCCAGGCACCCCTGCTCTTTGATTTTACTCGGACTAAGTGAAGCCAGCACATTGGGCAGGCCAGCTGCTGAGCCTTCCACCCGGCTCGGAGAGGGATTGACCAGCTGTAGCCAGAGCAGCTAGTCCGTGGGGTAGGTCCTGTGCTGTGCCCAATCCCCAGGCGCCTCAACAGTCTTACTCTAACTGCGAGGTGTTCCTCACAACCACCTGTTACGAAGTGAGTACCTGCTGCATACTATGCATTGTCCTGGCCCCTCACACACCTGGAGTGATCTCACCCCAGCAAAGGTCCTGAAGGTGGGCATCACCATCATTGGCCCCGCGTTTACTACATGAGAAGACAGAGGTTCCGAGAGAGTGAAGGAACTCGGTGGAAAGAACCAGAGCCACTGGACGGTAAAGGGAGAACAGACAGCAGCTCTAATGCGAAAAACCTATGCTCTTCCCATTCACCACACTGTGTCCCAAGAAGAACAAACTGAGTAACTTTGTTCCTGCTTTGAGACACCGGTGTTTGAGTCATGGTCACATAGTTGTGTGTACACTCTTCAGAGAACAGAAAACCAGGACTCACGGCAACTCTGTGCCTTGCTGAGGCCGAGAAGTACAGACAGGAGGAGGGGGGGTGGGGACCGCAGGCCCAGGCCCCTCCTGACGGATCACCCTGCAGGCCACACTTCTACCTACTCAAACCCATCTTCTGGCTGAGAAGAACCGGGCTTCATGTTCAGAACTTCTAGAGAACGAGAGGAATGAACATAATATCTTTAGAGTTTTAAGCTCTGGCTTAAAAAAGCAAAACTCTTGGGGCACCTGGGTGCCTCAGTAGATCAGGCCTCTGCCTTCGGCTCAGGTCGGGATCCCAGGGTCCTGGGATCGAGCCCCGCGTTGGGCTCTCTGCTCAGCAGGGAGCCTGCTTCCCCCTCTCTCTGTCTGTTTCTCTGCCTACTTGTGATCTCTGTCAAATAAATAAATAAAATCTTCAGGGGAAAAAAAAGCAAAAATCTTTAAAGCTGAACTTGTTGCAGGCAGAGAGAGCAGAACTGACAAGAGCCTGTTTTGCACCAATACTGCCTTGAGGGATAGGTGCTGTGTTGGAGGCAACTGGGGAAGAAAAGCTGGAAGGCATGAGGATCTGGAAGGAGCCTGTGGGATGCTGGTGGTTTAAGGTGAGGTTGATTCTATCAACAGGGGACTTGAGGAGATGATTGGCTCGCAACCTCCCAAGAAGTGATAAAAAGCAGAAAACCCTGCTGACAGAACTGTGATCTTGTGGAGAACAGAGCCACGGAACCCCAGAGAATCTGAGGAAAGCAAGCTGGACTCTGCCTGGCTATGTGGAACCACGAGACCGAAGCCACCAAGGTCCCCGAAGCCAGGCCATGGAGCAGGACCAGAAAACCGGTGGGTGGGTGGTTCCGTCTTTCCTGAGAAAAGGTGGGCTGAAGGAAAGATCTGGGAGCAACGGACCCAGCCTCTTCCCCCTCCACGTGTCTGAGACACCAGTTCATAGAACCTGCAACTCTTCACTGTTAAGTGGAAGAAGAAAAGAGGACTTTCTATCTTTTCCTCTCATTTTTTCTTCATACCAATGTGTGTAAGAATCGTGCCAGTTAGCAGGCTGGAGGAAGAAGACAGATCATTTGGATGAGGACCTGGTTCGCTCTTTGCTAAATCTCAGTTTCTGCTGGAGGCCCAGGTCTCTCCTCTTCTCTCCCTAGCTCCGCAGGCAGGAGCTGCTTGCTGGCTATTGTAAAAGTAGTCTTTGTTCTTGGAGTTCAACCAGCATGGGCCTCAAATTTCCATGACACCCACGGTGGGCAGTCCCTCGGGCAGTCCCTCCCACACCACCTTCATGACCTGAAGCTAAAGAAAGAAAAAAGCTGGCTGTAAATGTCCTGGGCTACAAAACTAAAATCTCCTCCCAAGAGAGATCACACATGAGAAGACCCCTGGAATCCTCCCCAGAAAGCGGGCACCTGGAAAACCAGAAATTCCCCTAAAGAGAAGCAAGGAAAGCTCGCTTGGCGGATATTTTAGAGATAATTGTTCCAAACCGTGCAAAGTACAGAGATGGAGTGGCCAGACCACAGGACCTTGGCCTAGTCAGTGGGATGAGCACAACTAAAGGAAGACTGGGGCGGGGGGAGGGGGCATGTACCATGGACATGATGTAGGGCGTGGCGACAAAGAACAGAGTAAATCAGGATACACAAAAGCAAGTTCTGGAAGTCTGCCCTGCACTGTCAGGGGGCGGGGGGGGGGGGGGGGGAAGTTCAGTGCTCACAGGAGAAGGGTTGAGCTGGGAATAGGTGGAAAGAAGTATCCCTCTATCTTGCCATCCAACTACCTTTCTTAAAAAATAAAAAAATCTAGCTCCTAGTCTGGTTTTCTAGCCACCAGAGAACCGGGAAATGCAGCGTCCTGGATGGAATGCAAATGATCAGACACCAGAAGAGGGACGGATGCCCCCTGCGAGTTAATAAATTAGCCCGAGCCGATGTCTGATCCCAAGCGTCTCACCGCCCATGGATGTCCTGGTAGAACTGATTTCTAGAGTGTGAACAAACACACTCCGTAGCAGCTATCCCCCAATAACCAGTCTAGCACCCAGGGAAGCAAAGATCAAAAACATGGTGTCCACACACTCACAGTAATCCACCCCGCACAGCTACTTGGTGAACTGAAGCTCCCGGTGGAGAACCGGTCTACCTCACCTTAGTAACAAACACTGCCAGCCAGAGTGGCCCACTTACCTGTCCTGGGGATTTCTAGATCCAATAAAAATGAAGTATTAAAATCAGCTATTAATTATTATTATTAATTTGTGGGGTTTTTTTTTCCCCAGATACATAACTGACTGAGGTCAAGGAAGAATGACAGAGGAATGCAAGGAAGAGGAGCATGGCTGAGCACATCAGCTGGCAAGAGCCATCTGAGGGGGAAGCGGGGTATCTAAGAGATAGCAATCCTAGGCCAGGTCCCCCGGGTAAGATGGACTGGTACGAGGGAGAGAGATCCAGGAAAGGGACCTTGGCAGGACAGGTCCCGTAACAATCAGGCAAGCCTGGGATGGTGACTAACAGACATGCGTGTCTGAGAAGGAGATCGAAAATGAAAGGGCTGAAGGATTCCGTAGCAGATCTCCTCCTTCCGGTCTTCCATTTTTCTCCTGTTGTGTTTCTCAGCCAGGGATGGTCTCTGCAATTAAATGGCCTTTCCATCTCCTTTTTCTCCACATGCCCCATTCCGAAGACAGGCTCTGTGCCCACCTGGGGACTGAGATACTGGCTTTTTGAGCTCTCTTGGGAAAATGGGAAGAAAGGCTCTAAATACGGCTCAAAACCCTTGCACGAGACCACATGGAAAAGGCAGTAGGAGGCTGGCAGGAGGTGGAGCCCATCAGAAGTAAAAGGTTCTGCATTCAGGACCCATCCCATTCGGATTGCGGTGCAGGATTTCTCCAACCAAAGCTCCCAGGTCCCAAGTGTAAGGCTGACTGGATTCCCGTCAGGAAACTGCGCAAGGGTATGTTCTTGTACAGAACCTCTCCAACGTTATTCTTGGCTCTGCTAACATTGCTTTGGCTTTAAAAAATCAATAAATAAACCAAGCAGAAGGTCCCTTCACATCCAGGCTGGACTAAATGGGCTTTGCCCTCACCAAGCCAAAGGGATATTTAGCCCAAGGAGATAATTTCTGCTGGATACCCGACGCTTCATATTTTTCCTTGGGAGGGCCAGCAGTTCACAGGAAGCTTTGCTACGTGAGAATCGATGTTGCTAAGCTACCAAAAGTCACTGTGGTGAGAGAAGAGCCAGAGACTGGGGCAGGGAGGCGGGGGTTGCAGGAGGGGGGATGGGACATTGACAGGAGAAAGGGAAGAAGAGACAGGAAATAAAGTCCTGATTACACATGACTTTCAAGGCTCTGAAAGGAATGGCTGAATCCTGAAAATTTCAGTTCTAGAAAGTGGATCAAAATCCTTTCCCGTGATCCTGAAATGACATGATATAAAGAAGGTATCTAGGAAGAACAGCTCTTACTCCTCTGGGTACTTTGAAATCGAAAGGAAAAATGCCTTGATCTTGTTCTATTATTTATTCTAACATTTTTAAAAAAGATTTTATTTATTTATTTGACAGAGAGAGAGAGAGAGAGAGAGAGAGATCACAAGTAGGCAGAGAGGCAGGCATAGAGAGAGGAGGAAGCAGGCTCCCCGCTGAGCAGAGAGCCTGATGCAGGGCTCAATCCCCAACCCTGGGACCATGACCTGAGCCAAAGGCAGAGGCTTTAACCCACTGAGCCACCCAGGCGCCCCTATTCTAACATTTTTGTCTGACGATCTGGGTACAACAAACTTTTATCTAGTAGGAGCTCAATAAAACACTTGTTGGTGGACTGGCTACTACTCTCCCAGGGAGTAGACCACAGTGATGAAGGACTGATGGGATAGGGGAGAAGAGGGTGTGTACGAAGTTCTGTGCTAACAGGGCTGTGTGTGATTCGTGGGTGGGTGTGATGCAGGAGGCGGTCATTCATGTGCTCTAAAAAAAAAAGATTTTATTTATTTATTTATTTGAGAGAGGGAGGGAGAGCACAAGCAGGAGGAGGGGCAGGTGGAGAGAGAGGTAGAAGCAGACTCCCTGCCCAGCCGGGGACCCTGGGATCGTGACCAGACCGGAAGGTAGACACTTAACAGACTGAGCCACCCAGGCGGCCCCCCATTCATATGCTCTTGCCATCAAAGTCAACTAGCGTACTTCTTTTTTTGCCCCACATAGTGGAGTTTTTCCAAATCCTGGGCAGAGTTCTCAGTCCTTTTCTCTGTCCACTAAAATCCTACTGCTTACTTCTCCCAAGTGAAGAGGCTAAGGAAAGAATCCATATTGTCAGAACCAGCCACAAGGTAAACAAAGACAAAGAAAGTGTGTGCTAGCCAATTAAACAAAAACACAGGCTCCTGGCAGCGACATGACCCAGTTTTTCCATTCACTTGATGTAAGTAAACCCCCTTTACTGAGATGGCCCCTTTGGCTTCACCAGGGGGAGAAAAAAGAAAAAAGTTTTCCACGTGTTTCTACAAGACTTCTCTACCTTCTTTTCCCTAAGAAAAAGTAAAATTCCGTTAAACCCAATTCCCATTCAATGGAAAGGAAGTTATGTAGGGTGAAAGCACGTGGGCTCTGGTGGTGTGCAGGCCTGGGTTCGAATCCTTGTTCTGTCCCTGCCCATTAGCCATGAAGTCCAAGGACAAGTCTGCTGAGCCTCCCCCAAGCCTCAGTTCCCTCGTTCACAGAACACAGATGTCAGTAACTACTTTGCAGTTTGCTGAGGTAACTGGAACAGACAAGCCATGTTGTCTGTGTGTGTTCTGTAAGTGTTCCTTTCCCTTCCGCTTGGATTCACACAACACCTAAGGAAGTAAGCACAGAAAAGGACAGAACACTGGGCTTAAGGGCCTTTTAATGGGGGGCGGGGGGAGATACTCCACATCTCAGAACTGGAGAAGGTTCAGCAAGATTTTAAGAATTTTAAAAAGTAGGGTGCTCTAAGGTCTTCAGGCAACTGTGATTATCAACCACAGAGCAAAACGACAGCAGGGATGTCAGAGAACCTTCTAGATACCTGGGAACTTACACAAATGCTGACTGATCCACTCCAAATGCCAGGCTCAAAAAACAAGGCCCAGAAAGTTGGGAGTTAGATTCTCAGAGCACAATGACTAAGTACCACAGCCTTGTGCTTAAGGGCTTGTGCAGGTCAAGAAACAGGTTCAACCCTCAGCTTCTCCACCCAGCAGCAAGGCGACCCTTGCCTCCTTGGAGGAGTCTGTGAGAAGGCAGAGCAGTAAGCCCAGTCCCCGCTCGAGCTAAATGCTTCCTAAGTGGTGAAGTTATCATGCTTGCAACACGCTGAAAGCTTTGAGCCTTGATGGCTGGATGATTGTGCCATTCAGTTCAAAAAGGAGATGGTGGAAAGGTGGAGATAAAGGAGGAAGGCGAGCCAGTTAATCCTGGGGGGGTTGCAGGATGCAAAATGAGTGTGGTGCCTGGGGTTTCAGGTTAAGGCCATAGACACTTCAGAGTCCCTGGATACTTCTACTTCTACTCCAGTGCTACAACAAAGCACTGGAATGCTTAGTCTTTGCTCCCCCTGGATTTGCCGACACAAAACGTGGCCTCACTCACAAAGGGCTTGCGGGAGCATGGCCAGTTTGCGATCCCCACACCATCAGTCTAAGGAAAAATGCCCAAACCTGAGATCCAAACTTACTGAGACAATAAATTCGAAACAACCAAAGTCGACACTTCACAGGTAAGGATCTTAATTAAACAGTGTCAAAAATGCAAATGTGAACACCACGTCTGGACCTGCTGATTATGAAATAAACTTGATTAAGAACAAATCCCTTTTAAGAAGAGGAAAGAACCCAGCAACTCTTGAGAACATCAAATGCTGTTCTCAATTAGCCCTTTTCCTCTGAACTTCACAAAGGACCAGCAGGTGGGAGATAATTAACGTTTTAATAAAACTTGTTTTACATGTCTCGGTTGGAACCTTTTTGTTCTGCGAAGCTTTTCCCTCTCCAGCCCCAACACCCACGAAGGAAATTTTTTTTCCACAACATCATTTTTCTGGTTACATCTGAGGTCTTAGAGGACTTGGGGAAGATAACGGTGGAGGAGGTAATTTATGAAAAGGAATATCTCTCTTTATCCTTATTTACATTCTGCAGGGGAGTGAGTTTGGTTTTTGGATTCTCCTCCCATGCCTATCAGGGGAATAAAGGCCTTGCTCCCACTCGACAAGATTTACGGAGCAATGAGAGATCTGCAAGCTGATGCAAGTTACACCACCCACTTCATGAGTGCATGCCCCCCAACCCAATTTTCAGAAACGGCTGACTGACAGCTTGGATTTCTCCCTTACAAACCTCGTCTTTAAAAACAGGCTTCTTGTAGCTTGCCACCCTCACCCGCAAACCTCAGCATCCGTGTAAGCCTGTCCCAGCCTAAAAAGGCTAGTGCTTGGGGCGCCTGGGTGGCTCAGTGGGTTAAGCCTCTGCCTTCGGCTCAGGTCCTGATCTCAGGGTCCTGGGATCAAGCCCCACTTTGGGCTCTCTGCTCAGCAGGGAGCCTGCTTCCCCCCCTCCTCTGCCTGCCTCTCTGCCTATTTGTGATCTCTCTCTGTCAAATAAAATCTTTAAAAAAAAAATTAATTGGCAGTGTGTATTTGACTAGGTCTTCAACAGGAAGCCCTGTTGCCCGTAACACAACGTTGGAATCACAAAAGCTAACAGCGCACACATTGCAGAGACCAACTTGTCAAGGTACCCTAAGCTGAGACAAGGAGGACAACTGTCTTCCTTTTCAGAAAAGGAAACGGAGGCAGCTGAGAAGAGTAACCGTGTTGCTTAAACCCAGGGGATCTGAACCCAAGACCTGGGCTTTTTAGTCCTGGATGGATCAGAGACTGCATTCCATGTGAGAGTAACCTAAGCTCACCCCGCCGTGCACAGCCCAATAATTATGATTTTTGGCATTTTAATTGGACTCAGACCTCAGGGTTTGAATTTAAGAGGGTGAGAGTTAAAGGAATGTGTGTAGGGATTAGGGCTGGAATGCTGCCTGCCAGTTACAGTTCGTTTTCTCCTTGGGCCTTTCCAAACCCTTCCGGCTGTCTCTTTTCTGCCACTGCACGGCCAGGCTGGGCCTCCCACCATCCAAACACCGGGTTCCTTTCCAGCCCTGGAGCCTCTCCACCCTACCCCAACCCCGCACACAACCACACCCGCACAAGGCTCCATACAATGGGGTTTCCCAATCGTGGCACCAGTGCCATTTTGTTGGGGCACAGCCTTGCGCATTAGAGAATATTTGGCGGTAGCCGTGGCCTCTCTACTCATTAGATGCCAGTAAGAGCCACCTCGTGACCGTCAAAAATGTCTCCAGAAGGCACAGGAGATTTTTAGGGCAGAGATAACTCTTCTGTGTCATACGGTAACGGTGGATACATGTCATTAGGCATTTGTCAAAACCCACAGGAGGCACAGCACAAAGAACGAACCCTGATGTAAATTACGGACTTTAGTTAGTAATAATGGATCAATATGGGCTCATCGTTTGTAACAAATGCACCACACTAGTGGAAGAGGTTAGTAAGAGGGGAAACTGGGGGGGTGGGTAGGAAAAAGGAGGGGCCACGGGGACTCTGCACTTTCTGCTCAACTTTTCTGTAAACCTAAAACTGCCCTACAAAATAAAGTTCATTAACAATTCCATAAATGCAGAGAACACAACAATGGTTGCCAGAAGGGACGGGGGTGGAGTGGGGGGTGGAGGGATAGGCAAAATGGGTTTAAAAAAAAAAAGAATGAATCATAAAAAAATTTTAATGAAAAAATAAAGTTTATGAATTAAAAAAATAGTCTCTAGATGCTGCCATATGTCTTTATGGGGCAAAACCGTTCTGGGTGAGACGAAGCGCTGGAGGGGGCAGGCTGGGTGCTTAGAGTGAGCCAACCCATCTAGCCGATTTCGGTCCCACTTCAGGATGGCGGACAGAAAAGGTGAGTTTTCTGAGTGTACGTGGGTTGCAGAGATGCCTCTAGAGGACCATCTTATTGGGGGGTGGGGGGAAGTGAGTAAGGTCCAGGCAGAGCCAAGAAAGAGGGACCAATCCTCCTGTCCTGACCTCAAAGCCAGTGCCTGGGCCACTGCACCAGGTCTTCGGTAAGAACCCCCTCCTTGGTCTTCTTTTGTCAAGACTGCTCTCTACAGCCCAGGAGCTGGAGATGAGGAATGGAGGACATCACGCATCCAAAAGGTCAAAGGTGGTATCTAAGTGGTGCCCTCCTCCAACTTGGGGTCCTCCTGGTGGCAGCTGCCACAGTTCTGTCTAGGTCTTTTCTTCTTCTTTCTTCCTTCCTTCCTCCCTCCCTCCCTTCCTCCCTTTCTCTCTTTCTCCTTCAAGATTTTATTTACTTATTTGACACAGAGAGAGAGAGTCAGAGAGCACAAGTTGGGGGAACGGGAGAGGGAGAGGGAGAAGCAGGCTACCCACTGAGCAAGGAGCCGGATGTGGGACTCATTCCCAGGACCTGGGATCATGACCTGAGCTGAAGGCAGATGCTTAACCAATCAAGCCACCCAGGTGCCCCTGCCTAGATGTTTCCGAGGGCTCTGGCAGGGTTACGATGGGGACAGGGACCCATGTATCCTGCCCTCTGCTTTGTATGCCCCCAGAATGCATATGAAGCTTACATCCATTTGGCAGACACAGGCGTGCACACACCTGAAATGTGAACAACGTCAGCCTCCCCTGCGGCCTTGAGTTCTGACTCCTGTCACTCCTTTCACCTGTGACCCCATTTCTTTCCTCTGTCCTCTTTTATCACCCCTTCCCTTGATGGCTCATCTTCTCTAAAAGAGAGAGAAAGAAAAGGGGCTCCCTGGAGAGTCGGACGAATAGGAGACGGTCATACACACACTGGGGGAAACAATCAGAGCGCACTCCGCAGGAAAGCCAGGCAAGGGGATGAGCGGCACTCAGCATCCCTAAGCTGCTTTGGGGACACTGCCTGGCCCAGCTCAGAAAGACCAGAACTTTCCCCACACCATCCATTTCTCCCAAGGTTGAACCTTTTGGTAAAACAGGCCTTAAGAATGACTCCTCTTCCTCCTAGGGCCATTGGTTGGATCAAATAGCTCTTAACCCGGTGCCCGGCGCACACAGTACAAGTGACCCACGGGTCTGAACAGCACACGCCCACTTACACATGGATTGTTACAGTCCGGTTCTGAAAATGTTTCTCCTCCTTACGATTTCCTTACTAACATTCTGTTCTAGCTACTTGATTGTGAGAACGCAGTATATAATACGTGTAACATACAAACTATGTCTTGTCAGGCAACTAACTGATGTTATTGGGAAGGCTTCCGGTCAACAGTAGCGTATGGATAGTGAAGTGTTTAGGGGAGTTGAAAGTTACATGTCGGTCATCTGGCCGTGCTTACTAGATGGTTTCTGCTATTATCTAGATCTGTGCCTCAACTTGACTTTTAACAAAATCTAAACACTTACTAAGCCATCTCATCTCATCAAGCCTAGCCCAGGGAACTTTCTAGAGTTGGCACTTGTTTTTACAGCAAGAGCTGTTCTCGTAACAGGAGCTTCTCCCCCAGTTCAAGACTCTTTCTCAAAGCCTTACCAACAGATGCTCGGGCCTTCCAAGACAATAGAAAGGACCAAGCAGCCCTGGGCTACCCCAACCCACTGAGGCTCCCACAGCGTGTGCCCCATCAGCAGCTCACCCCATTTCTCCACTGCCTCGTATCACAGAGAATAGTCTCTCCCACCCCCCCAACCAGTGGTGACTTCGCATGCCTCACTGTTTAAACTACACCTCTCAGAAAAATCCCCGCAGCAGATAAACACAGGATCTGTAATGGGAACTCCAGCACTCCCAACAATAGTGCCACTGTCACACATGTGTGAGTTCTCGTGAAAGCAAGGGATTGGCAACCCAGGGCTGCCGTGCCCAGGAAAATTATTTCCTGTGGGAGAAAGAAAACAACCTTCAGCTCCTGGCAGGTCCCGGGCAAGTCCAAGGCAGGCTCACTGGAGAACTGGAATGCCCTGTCTTTGGGAACCCAGGAGGGAGAGGTGGGTAAGGGTTGTTGCCACCCTCCAATGCCCAAATGGGTGAAAATCAAGGCTGCAGCGTCAGGGCCTGGCTTTTTCCTAGCAGAGGAAGAACAAAATCTCCATGGGCCACCCAACACTGCTTAGATGGCAATCAATTAGCACGATGAGTCATGTGGTCAAGAGAAGGCGGGGGGACAAATTCCATTTCTTTTTACAAATTCCATTTCTTTTTGAAAGCAACTTCCCGGGGTCTGATGCATTTATATCTCATCAGTCCAATGTAGAAAGGCAATCGCTTAAATGAAATAAGAGAAAGAAAATGCTGGGCAGCCTCGCTGACATCCAGAATGTTCTGCTATTAGGAAAGGAAATAGAGAATTGACAGACAGCATCATCTTTTGGGCTTCCGGATGCCCAGTCCCCTGGCAGTCAGCAAAGAACTTCTTCAATATTGTGAGCTCTTTAACTCGGTGTTAAAAGAATTCTTGGTTCAGGATTATTTAAAGGCAACTTGATATTATTGGCCGAGAAGTTTCCATGAATGGAGCTGGCTGAACAACACTGTATTCTCAAAGAACTACCTACCCACTGCCGCCCCCTCCTCCCCTCCTATTCACCCTTGTTCCTACCTCAGCCCTCCTCGAGGCCTCTGGAGGCAGTTCTCTTCCCCTAGCTCAGGGTTTCTCCGCCTTGGCTCTTTGGGGTGGGGGGCCCCCCGGTCACCATAGGATGTTTGGCTGCACTCCCCTCCAACTATGACAAATATCCCCACGGGTACCAAATTACCCCTGGTTTTCGAACCCCTCCCCTAGTCCCGTGCACTGTGATCCTCTGGGAACATATTCCCTTCCACTTCCCACTGCCTGGAATAGTTTCTGGTCCCAATTTTCTCTCTTAACTCACTGTCTTGCCATCAGGAATCAGTTTGGGCATCACCTCCTCTGGAAAATTACTATGACATGCCCACCTTGCCAACCCCCCCCCGGCCTTCGGAACAAAAAGGGAAAGGGACTGGGATTCCTCCTGTGTGCCCGGCCTGCCTTGTGCATGGTTTTCTGAGAGCACCTCTGTTCCATAAGTGTCTCCTTATCTCACTTAATAATTCACCCCTCCACTCACTCATGCAACAAATACTGAGCTGCTAGGTATAGGAAATACAACGTAAGACTTGGGTTCCTGCTCTCCTGCATTCACGTTCTAGCAATGGAGGACAAGCAATGAATAACTACAAATAAGAAAATGAAGGGATGCCTGGGTGGCTCAGTTGGTTAAGCGGCTGCCTTCGGCTCAGGTCATGATCCCAGCGTCCTGGGATCGAGTCCCACATCGGGCTCCTTGCTTGGCGGGGAGCCTGCTTCTCCCTCTGCCTCTGCCTGCCTCTCTCTGCCTGTGCTCTCTAACTAATAAATAAATAAAAAATCTTAAAAAAAAAAAAAAGAAAATGGTAGACATTAGTAGGAGCTATAAATCCTGCAGGCCTAGGAGACCTAGCTCCTTAAGGGTAAAGGCTGCCTTATTCATTACTATATCTGTAGGAATCAGCACTGGGCCTTAAAAAAATGAAAACAAAAAACTAGCACTTTCCCCTGTCTCTCCAGGCTTATGTCATCTTCTGCTCTCTGTCATGGTGATTGAGGTACGGGGGTTCTCTCCTGGGATACAATAAGCTTCTTGAAGGAAGGATCCTACCCAATTTAGAAATTTTATAGAGAGAAACCAGAGGGTTTTGTTAAATGATTGTCCTCACACTACAGTTTTTAACACTAACAGTTTTTACTAAAGGTAGAGCTAAAATGCTTGTAGGAGGAGAGACAAGCATTTTATATATATTTTTAAAGATTTTATTTATTTATTAGTTAGAGAGAGAGAGAGCGCAAGCACAGGCAGACAGAGAGGCAGGCAGAGGGAGGAGCAGGCTCCCTGCCGAGCAACAGCCTGATGCGGAACTTGATCCCAGGAAGCTGGGATCATGACCTGAGCCGAAGGCAGCCGCTCAACCAACTGAGCCACCCAGGCGTCCCGACAAGCATTTTATAGACAGAGAAACTGAGGCTCGGAAATGGTGACTTGCCTAAGGTCAGAAAAACCAGGAAACCAGACTGAGCTCCCAAACCCAAACTCCTCCCACCACATACCACTGCTTCTTGGAGAAACCAGACAGACACAAATCAGGTAGAAATGTCAGGAGAAAATCTCTGTCCTCACAGAAGACTGCTGGCAAGCTGTGGCTAGCGTGTAGGGTCCTCCCTGGGTGGGAAGGGGGAGGTGGTGAGTTTATTTACAGGCAAAAGGGATCTGCTAGTTCAAGAGGAAGAAGAATGAATGACATTAATTTTTCACTCTTACCGCTGAGACTGGGCCTAAACTTCAGTTCTTTCTTAGAAGGCCAAAAACCACTCAAAAGCCAACGCCTACAAAGAAGAGGGCCAAAAATATCTGCCTTTTTCTTTTTAAGAAAGAAGGGTTTGCTCTTTAAAAAAAAAAAGAAAAGAAAAGAAAGAAGAGTTTGCAATATTTAAAAGCTTAGGCTTGTTCTGTACAGATATTAAAAAATGACCCCATCTGCTGAGCAAGAAGCATCTTCTAAGAGGCAGAGTGGTTCCAAGGAATGAGCATGGACTTCAGGGAGGCAGACAGGCATTCAAATCTGCACCCACTTAGCCTCTCCAAATTCAGGGATTTGGAAAGTGGGGCTAAGTTATCTAAGTGAAATGGGGGATAACAGGGCCCAGTACAGAAGCGGACTTACTGAACACTAAGTCCTCCCTTTTCTGCAGTTCGTGCCAGGAAAGAACCTTGGCCTGGGAAACAGGAGAGCTGGTTGTACTTGCCAGTTCTGCCCCAACTCCGCTGTGACTCAGGTACTGCAACAGTCCTGACCTCCAGCTTCCTCTCCGGTCCCTACCTCAGGCAAAAGCTCTAGGATTAAAGGATGATTTGTCATTTAAAACCAGCACAACGCCTGGCAAGCTGCAGGCACTCCCTAAATGTTAGCTCAGTGATGCATCACCTGGATTTTGTCCTGGAAACACTCGTCCTCTGAAAGCTGACCCCCTCCACTTGGGAGTTTGAACACGGCCTGGTGTAGTCACAACTGTCAGCTGGACAGTGACACCAGAAGGAGCTTCCAGCCCTCCATGGTCACGTCCCCAGAATATCCCTGGCTGTTTACTCCAGCTGATGAGTCAAGACTGAACCTGAAACTGAGGGAAAGTATCACAACTCACCTCCTACCTCTCACCAGTCTTAACACTGTTCACACACACAAAGAACAGGTATCCGTGATCCAGCCCAGGTGTCAATCAACGTTAGCGAGATCATCCTTAAAAACTATAGTGGTAATAGGGGAAAAAACGACCTTCCAAGAGCAAGCAGATATATTCCTCTGATATCCACAAGCAGAAGGCATAAAATGTCTTTCTGAAGCTCCCCATCACGGTGAAGGTCCTAAGCCCACCTCTAGAGAGGCAGGCGCGGACTGGGGAGGGATACCACAGGGATGACAAAGAGGCCACCAGAAAGCAGGCGTCCTCCTGCGGCTGTCTCACGCTGCTCCGAGCCCCAAGAGTCAACTGTCGATCCAAAGGCTTTCCAGGGCTTGTTTTCTTTCCTGCAAACTTGTCTACAGGGACGTGAGGGAGGGGAGAGAAGAGAAGCAGAGAAGCACCTTTGTATGCTCGTTTCTCCTACCATGCCAACACCGCATGCTGCCCCAGAACCGTTCCCCAAGGAACGGTTACTTAAGAGCAGTTAACAAAAGCAGCCGAGGTTGGTCACCAGGTGCTGGCTTACTTCTTCCATTCGGCTACAAGCATCACAGGCAACAGTGTATTCAGTACCTACAACTCTTTAGAGGCATTATTATGCCCATTTTCCAGATGGAACATTATTAAGGTTCAGAAAGGCTGAGGAACCCGCCGGAAGTCACACACGATCCATAAGAGGCTTAGCAGGATTCACACCCAAGATGTCAAACTCTACAGCCAGAGGGCCTGACCGCTGCCTTAACTAGAAGGATCAGAATAACTCCCTTCTGGGGTGACCTCTCGGAAGTACCCCCCCTGCCCCCGCCCCAACAAACACAGGTTCTTAATACAATACTCGATCCTTTGTGGGAGGGGGAAAGTCACTGGTCTGTGGACAAGGAAAAGTTAAGGCCACATTTCTGGGCTTCGTTTTCTGTTTTGTGGGCTCAAGTCAGACTCCGCAGCATTAACTTTAATGCAAATTTTTTTTGGAGGTGATTCATGTGGAATTCCTGCCAAGAATTTTAATAATTAGGCTGAATGAGACCAAACTCTGTCAGTACATGCCTGACAACATCTGCTGATGTTTCAGCGATCCTGGAAGGTCCTCGAAGCCTGGGGAAGGCTTGGCGAGCAGGCTGCGTGCGGGCATTGGCAGTGGAGGAAGACACCTGTGGGCTGCCCGCGACTTCAGCCTTCCATCTAAGTAACAATTGGCTCTACTTTTATGACACCCCATAGCCAACGGGGATGGGAGGAAGGAAGACAACAAATCAGGAAAGGCTCATAAAGAAAAATGTTTCCCGACAGTCTCTTTTCTACTGGGAGTCAAGGGCTATAAAGTGTTTCTCTCTAACGTGATTTTCAGCCTTTTGCTCTGCCCTAACTCAGTACACTCCCAACAGGAACAGGGACTCAGCCCCAGGGCCGGAGTTCTTTAAGGGGAAGGGGAGAAAGGTGGAGAATCCAAATCTTTTTTCAGGAATCTGATTCCTGAAGGGTGGGGAGCCACACAGTTGGGCAAAGGCCCCTGGGGGTCTGTTTCCCATCTTCCTCTTCCCCTCTCTCTCCCAGCCGCACACAAGCCCATGCACACATGAGTGTGTGTGCTCACATACACTCTCACACTCAGAGTACCACTGACCCCCAACAAGGGCCAATGGATCAAAACTTCCCTGCAAGGTGATATCATTAAAAACACTGAAATTGGGCGCCTGGGTGGTTCAGTGGGTTAAGTCGGCTCAGGTCATGATCTCAGGGTCCTAGGATGGAGCCCCGCATCGGGCTCTCTGCTTGGTGGGGAGCCTGCTTCCTCCTCTCTTTCTGCCTGCCTCTCTGCCTACTTGTGATCTCTCTCTGTCAAATAAATAAATAAATAAAATCTTAAAAAAAAAAAAACCCACACTGAAATTATACTGAGATTATAAAATAATTGATAAGCTTCTTAAAGCAGTCCTCTAAAAAGAGAAGTTTAGGTCGCCCTGCCCCTTCGCAAAAAGGTGAAGGACAATTACCTGCCAGAATGGTAGTGAGATATAAAGGCATATTATTTGTGTGAGACACATATCATACTTTTGCAAACCATGGAAAATGGTTCCAGCCATTACTGTCTGATGGAAATATAATGCGAGCCACCTACGTAATTTTAAATTTTCTATCAGTCCTATTAACTAATTTTAATGGATTTTAACTCAATATAATTGTAATATTATCATTTCAACAGAATCAATGTCAATAAGTATTAATGGGATATTTTACATTCTTTTTTTCCATATTTAGTCACTGAAATTCAGGATGCATTTCTAAACACAGCACATTTCAATTTCAGGTGCTCAGTAGTCACATGAGGCTTGTGGCTCCTGTATGGACTACAAGGTCCTAGGAATCGGTGTCACTAAAAAGAGCCCAGTTCCAGCTGCTAAATTGTGTATTTCTAAATGATCAGCCTATAAATAATAAATATACACTATGCTTTTAAAATATTTCTTAAAAATCCCAGGGTCCTGGGATAGAGCCCCGAGTCGGGCTCTCTGCTCAGTGGGGAGCCTGCTTCCCTTCCTCTCCCTCTGCCTGCCTCTCTGCCTACTTGTGATCTCTGTCAAACAAATAAATAAAATCTTTAAAAAATATATTATAAAATATTTCTTAAAAAGAAAAGGCCATTTTTAAAATGACTCTGGGCAAGTAATCTTAACCTTCTTGAGCTTCAGCTTCATCAAATGTAAACGGAGGCACCCCTGGGTGGCTCAGCTGGTTAAGCGTCTGCCTTTGGTTCAGGTCATGATCCTTAGGATCGAGTCCCATCCCGGGCTCCTTGCTCAGCGGGAAGCCTGCTTCTCCCTCCGCCTGCCGCTCCCCCTGGTTGTTCGCTCCCTCTCTCTCTCTCTGACAAATTAACAAATAAAATCTTTTTTTGAAAAAAGTATTAAAAAAAATGAAAATGCCCATGCGACTTCCCTTACATGGCTGTTGTAAGGATCATATGCTAAAATATTTACGAAAGGGCTTTGTACAGTGCCATGCAAATGATGATTATTGTTAGTACAGCTCCTGGAAGAGAATAGATCATCCTTACAGATCAATAGCATTCCTGTCTTCGGTCTATAAACATTTTGCACACAGCTGTCCTTCCTTCCTGGAGACATATATAAACAGTAAGAAATGTGTAATATATAAACAGTAAGAAATGTGTATCAATTATCAATCCCCTAGCACTAGTACCATATCACAGCCACAAACCTACTTTATGAGAAAAATCCCGTCATAATTTCCAAGGCATATTTAAACAGTTATTTGGTTAAAATGAAGACCTTGGTTTAAAAATAGGAATACAGGGTTGCCTAGGTAGCTCAGTGGGTTAAGCCTCTGCCTTCGGCTCATGTCATGATCTCAGGGTCCTGGGATCGAGCCCCACATCGGGCTCTCTGCTCAGCAGGGAGCCTGCTTCTCTCTCTCTCTCTCTCTGCCTGCCTCTCTGCCTACTTGTGATCTCTGTGTGTCAAAAAACAAAACAAAACAAAACAAAAAAAAAAACCAACAGGACTACATCACTGGTCAACGAATTCCAGAAAGAATGAGCCTTGCCTCCCAGAGAATTAGACAATTCAGGAAACATGTCCTGAGCTAGTGAACAAAGATGGAGAACAGCCACCCTCCACACCATCTGCCCATTCACCCCACCTTGTTCCCTTTCCTCCAGCCTCCTGACTCTTTTCAGTGTTATCACAAATTATTTGTGAATTTGGGTGGTTAGAAGCAATCAATACTTTAAGATTCAGGAGAGATATTTCCTGATAGTCAAACAAAGACTTGGTAGGTTCTCCTCCTTGCCCCACTGTTAGGATAATGCAGACAATAATGCAAGCTTTGAGTAGCGATTAAGTGAATAAGTGAGTAGTAATTATGTTTTGAAGAATGATTTAGGTTAAGAGAACCCAGAGAAAGCTTCTGTCTTTGGAGAATGAATTGTAGGCAGAGAACAAATCCTTTTGCAACGGCCATCTGCAGTACTTGGCGGGCGCGCTCTTCCCGGGACGCAGAATGCCGATCCAGGCAGTGGTCGCGGGTGCCATCAATGACAGCAGCCCCACTTGAGAGCTAAGCCATAAATGTGCCAGGTTTCTCTAAGTCCAGATTACATCTAAGAGCAGCCTTACCCAAAGTGTGTTCCGCTCGGCGTGTCCAGTCATTTCGTTAAGGACGAGGGGGAACGGGCAGGGGCGGCATGGCCCAAAGTAAGTTTTGGGAAATCCTGAGTCCACACGGAGCTCACCAGGTTCTTCGGCTTCTAATGGTGTTCTGGGATGGGGGTGGAATGGGGGACCGAGGCGGATGTGGAGGAGAGAAGGGTTTTTCAGGTATCAGATCTGGAGTATTCTCAAGTTGACATGAGTGTATCTCCAGACACTTCCACTTTCATAAATAACTACAAAACATACTGGGAGGCAAACAAAAACAAACAAACAAACAAACAAAAAACTAGCAGAAGAAGGTAGAGTCTCTGCTGAAAGTAGTAGAATATCTGTTTTGTTGTTTTCATACTTGCTGAACAGCATTCGACTGAGCCAGCCTGACCGCATGGGCTCGGGAGCCGGGCCCACCTGCCTGTGATTGCTCTCTTTTCCCACCCAGGCCACCCCTACAGATACCACAGGCCCCTAATCAAAGGCAGTTCTGCTTCTGTACCTAAAGGGACCAGTAGCAAAGGTGTTAACATTCGGAAACAAAATGAATCATAACAACTTCTATGGTCTTACCTGAGCGTTCCCCAGGGTTTGCTTGTGGTGGGAATGCGCTACAAAGGAAGGACTGTGCCAGTTCTGACCCCTGATTTTTCTACTCTAGAGCCCAGTTTGGGTGTTTCAAAAGCCCACGTTCTAACTCTCTGGACTGAAGACACTGAGGTTAAATCTGAACAGTGCCCGGCACTGTTGCCCGAACATCGGCCTCAGGGTCATCGTGAAGTTCCTTCTATCCACTGGAGCGCCAAAAACCGTCTGCAAACCCAAAACTTGAAAGTACACCTGCTTTTGTTATGAGAGAATCCATGTAACCTTTGATGTTAAAAAGAACTCATGTTTAAAAAAACAAACAAACAAACACTGGAGACCGAGATCAAGGCTTTTAAAAAATACACCCCCCCCCAAAAAATACATGCCCTGCCAGTAATCTGTCCTATTAGAGAACACATCTTGCTATCTTCTTTTAAGTTAATATTAATTCAATGATTAAAAAAAAAAAACTTTGGTTTTGTTTCTCAGTTTTAATCTCGAAACATGGCAAATTCTGAAATTACAAATGCCCGTAAACCCAAGTGTTACATGTAAGTGTCCTCCCTGACATTCTACGATTTTTTTATTATCTGGCAAGGAACAGATTATTGGAATTTGTGTTTGTTTTTCAGTGATACCAACCAGAGGCAGATACTGATGTGCCTTTAGAATGAAGTCTCGGTATAGCGTTTTGACTGACCTGCACGGATTAGAAAAACAGTAAAGCCACCAAAACCATGACAACTTTTGACTATTCACAAGATAGCATTTCTTTATTTCTACTGGAGCTTTGCAAGGGCTGACAAATGGAGGCTTCATAAACTTGTGTTTCAAAGGAAATGAATCTTAACTACTTTGCGTGACCCGGAGAAGCCAGCTACTGGGAAACGGGCCTGTAACAGATAACATATCTTAAGAAATGTTATCAAGTGAGATCTCCTTTAATATCTACTTCTATTTCCCATCAATATTACAAAAGAATCACCACGAGGGGCGCCTGGCTGGCTCGGTCAGTGGAGTGTGTGATTCTTGATCCCAGGGTGGTGAGTTTGAGCCCTGCTTTGCGTTTAGAGATTACTTAAAAGCAAAATCTTTAAAACAAAAACCCCAAGAGAATCATCATGAAATCTCCTCCACACATAAAAGCAATTTATTTGTCAGGGGGAAAATCTTAAGAGTCATTTCATTCATTCACTGTGAAAATTTCATGAAGACCTACAAAAGCAACTGTTTTCTTCTATAAAAGTTCTCTCCAGTACTAGGTTGGAGCAACATGTCACACGTTCTAAATCAAACAAGCTACGACTAAAATTCTAATTTTTATAACTGGCAGAGAGATGATGAAATGTCTTCCAAATGCTGAGGGAATTTTTTTTTTAAAGCTCCCAATGCATCACATTGTCTGTTGTTCGGTTTGTTTGTTTGTTTTTTTTAAAGAATTTATTGTCAGTTCCAAGTTAGAGTTCAAGTGCAACAAATACTCAGAACTGATGATTTTTTTTCTTAAACAACATACTTTCTATATACAGTGTTATTGCCTCGATGAATTAATGCCAACAAATGCGGTCAGTATTGTTTCCAGATTCTTGGAGCAACTGTTCTCCTTGTACAGTCAACCCAGTCCCGTCTGTCCTCGATTACTTCATTTTCAGTCATTTGCAAACTCAAAAGTGAAAATGTAGAGGCATTTCGGCCACTTTCTTCAGCGGCAGAACAAGGAATGCGGGCAGTTCACAGACGTTCTCACACAGGTCTTCGCAATGCAAAAATACACCGTGGAAAGAATTCCCTCCCTAGATGAAGACGACTAGGGGAGAGCGAGTTTCCATTTGGGGGGGGGCGGTGTAGGGAGACTACGGACTTGAAGAAAGAGTCCCTCTTGTTATAGCTTATCTTTTGTAAGTTTTTTTTTAAACTATCTTTTGCTGATTACTCCATTCTGTCTATTCTCTCAAAGGACTCCAAGTTCCCACAATACACATGTGTTCCATTTTACTGCTTTGCACTTGATATACTGCTTTGTAACTGTTCAAGGCATTTTCTGTGAACATTATGTTTCTGTCTCCCAAACCGTACTCTAAGCTTCTTAACGATAAAAACCATGCCCTGCCTTCACCTTGGGTTTTTTTTTTCTTTACCATGACTGCATTAAGCCTATACATTAATTTTGATTAAATGGCATCTTTACAGTATCTCACATTTCCAGCTAGGAACAATCTGTTTCTCCACTGATGCAAGTCTGTTCGTTGTTGGTTTTTTTTTCCCCTTTAACGTTTGACCAAAGTTGTGTAGTTTTCTCTAACTAGAAAAACAACCATGCAGATGGTAGGAAACTCCAATGAGTCTGTCTCCCCAGGTTTCAGTCTTATCCCTAGAGGTAACGCCTCTCAACATCTTTTTTTTTTTTAAGATTTTATTTATTTATTTGACAGACAGAGATCACAAGTAGGCAGAGAGGCAGGCAAGGGGGGCAGGCTCCCCTGCTGAGCAGAGAGCCAGATGCGGGGCTTGATCCCAGGACCATGAGATCATGACCCAAGCTGAAGGCAGAGGCTTTAACCCACTGAGCCACCCAGACACCCCCTCACAACATTATTTTATGTAGCTTCCAGAACATGTTTGTGCCTGTGCCTATGTTTATAAGCAAAAATATCATGTTATCACATTATATCATGTTAAAAAGCATGTTATTACTTTCTTACCTCTCAGCTGGAGACAGAAATATTCAAAGGGAACGGATCCCCTTTCATAGATTAGGCAATGAAGGATGAATTCGGAGCTGAGAGACTATAAACTGATCCTGGGCACAGAGGGACTAAAGATGAGTAGTATACACAGCACAAATGAGAAACCTTTTCATAATTTACTTAACCAGTCTTTTCATAGGCATTTATACTGTTTCACTCTCACCTGCAAATATTGCCATCATGAATATCTTTGTATAGACTTCTTTGTTTACATTTGTAAATTCGGATGGATCGAATCCCAAAAATTGAATTGGTAGGTCAAAGATGATAAACATTTTATCTATCTGTCAACTGGTCCATGTGGAGCTTGAACTCATGACCTTGAGATCAAGACCTGAACTGATATCAAGAGTCAACTGAGCCACCCAGGCACCCGAATGATACGTGTTTTAATTCTGAGTGACAGCACCAAGGAAACTGCATCAGTTTATACTCCCTTGAACCACATGAGGACCTGCTTCTCCACACCCTTGCCAACACTGAGTATAATCCAGTGTTCTTTCTGCCAATCTAAATAGTGACATATATTTTATCAGTTGCACTTTGTTCACTGTAAGTGGAACCAGGTATCTGCTCATGTACACAAACGTGTTTATGTTTCTCTCTCTGTTTAAATTCTTTAACTCCAATTTAAGAGATGTTTATGCATTTCAAAAAAAATGGGCCTTTTTCTCTGTTGTATGTGTTGGGAAGATTTTTTTTTTTCCCCACTCCATGGCTTGTCATTTGATCTGCCTTCTGGTATTCTGAATCACACAGAAGTTTTGTATTAGAGTCCTCTCTGTTCCAGTCACCAACAAAATCTCGTTTAATTTTCTGTATGTTAACTTCCTTTCAAGAGAGGTGAAGTCAGACAACAAAATTAACAACCAGTCACCAAAAATCCTTCCCCGAAGTCTGTGATAACTTGGAAGAACAAAGAGCTGTGAACCAAGCCATCGCCAGCACCCAATGATGTAATTCATCGAAATGGCACATGCCCTGGAAAGGCAAGTTTTCTCCTTTTTGAAAAGTCCATTATGCTTGTCAGTTTCTCAGAGTCCAGCAACCCACTCTGCCTCTAGTAAAAGATGCCATGGCTTAGCCGTTTCAAAACAGAAGTGATCACAGATGAAGATTCTAGCCCTTGCCCTGCCACACCAGAGACTCCTCAGCACAACACCCAGTTCAAGAGGCAAAGAAAAACTTGGTCAATTTCCCAGAGAAACTATGGCTCAACACAAGACCAAAAGAAAAAAAAAATGATAACGAGGCAGGCTCTTCAACTACCACTAGGTCCCCAGGCAATGAACAGATGACAGATGTTCTCAGATAACTATTTCTCTTCCAGCACTTTCTTCTTCTTATCCTTTCCAGAAAAAGAACAGAGAAAAATGAAATAGGAAAAAAAAAACACATTTAAAAAGATTTCTCTTTTCCTCTCCACTGGCATAAAGTCACTTACATTACAGCAAGGACGTTGACTCTAATTAGAATGGTGTGTCCTCCCGAATTCAGGGAAGATTTTTTAACTGCATTCTAATTTGTTCTTGGTAGTTGAACATGACGGTCCCAAATTAATGCCTGTGCAAGCGGGAGAGCTAGAAAATAATAATCAATGTGCCACCACAACGATACGCAAAGGTTCTTTGTAGGGGGTTTATTTAACAAATCCCCTACAAATGTTGGTTTACTTAACAAACATTTCTGGAGTCCCTGCCACATGTCCAGATCTGTGGATGCGAAGCCTGTGCCTTTCAGAAGTATGCCGTCTAATGAGAGGCTGAAGCCCATGCAACAGGGACTGTGTCACCTGAAATCTTTTCACAGAAGAATGCATCAAAGTGCTAAAAAAAACTATGGGGGGCATACAATCAGACTGGAAGTAGAGGAGGGTGGGGGAACAATGGATACGGTGAGTGTGGATTACTGCAAAGAGAAGCCTGGAAATAAAAAGGATAGTGATGGAATAAGAGTTTAATTAAGGTTCATGAAGGAAGAAGGAAGATTTTTTTACGGAGGAGGAAGTAGACAGATCATAGCGGAAAGATGGAAAACAAATACTGAGATTGCAATTGACAGAGCAAGCAAGATTCCCAGAGGAGACAGGGTATACACAATTCAACAAGTATTTACTTATTTGTGGAGCATAAGGAATGACATGGAGGACATGGGGAGATGGAGAGGAGAAGTTGGGGGAAATCAGAGGGGGAGACGAACCATGAGAGACTGTGGACTCTGTGGAGAAATAAACAGGGTTTTGGAGGGGAGGGGGGTGGGGAGTAGAGGAGCCTGGTGGGGGGTATTATAGAGGGCACGTATTGCATGGAGCACTGGGCGTGGTGCGTAAACAATGAATCTTGGAACACTGAAAAAAATTTTTTTTAATTTAATAAAAAAAAAAAAACTAACCCCCCCCCCCCCACAAAAACCACACAAGTATTTACTAAATGCCACTTGTGCCGGCAATGGACTGGATGGAGACAGAGATGATTAACAAAGACTTGCTTCCAGAAGCTCACAGTCCTCTTAGTGAGGTAATTATAATTAATAAACTATGCAATTGAATATAGAGAGAGCATTATGATATGGGAAGGTGAGGTGCACGCAAGGCACACCCAAGCCCCACCTGGGGAATCGGGGCTTCCTGGAGAAAGTGGTAAGTTTGTGGAGTCAAAAGCAGAAGTAGAAGAAAGAAAACAGGTGAATAAAAATATGAAGGGTGGTGGGGGCGGTTAGAAAGGAAGCTATATTAGAAAAAATAGGATTCTTTTTTTTTTTTTTAAGATTTTATTTATTTGTTAGAAAGAGAGCTAGCGAGCACAGGCAGACAGAGTGGCAGGCAGAGGCAGAGGGAGAAGCAGGCTCCCTGCCGAGCAAGGAGCCTGATGTGGGACTCGATCCCAGGACGCTAGAATCATGACCTGAGCCGAAGGCAGCCACTTAACCAACTGAGCCACCCAGGCGTCCCAAAAAATAGGATTCTATAGTGGACCATAGTGGGATTAGGATTAGGACCTACAGGAGTATGGCAAAGTAGAATGCCGGATAACCTCTAGGAATTCTTTCTAAGAGAGGACCAAAAGTGAGAATTAATTAGTGCCCTGCATAATGCTCACCAGCCCCGGTGCAGAACAAAGGAAGAATAAAACAAGGGTACCCTGGAGCTGGAAATGTGATGGCAGTTGACCCAACAAAGGGTGGGAGCTCTCGGAAACCAGAGGGCACAACCCTAAAATGAGTGACCACATACGGGGGGCAGATCTGGAACATCCAAGGTCTCCCTCGGACCCCCTGCCAGGTCTTCTCCCCTTTTCCCTAGAGTTTTGCTCTCCAAGCAATCAGGTCTGTGTTTTTCTCTCTACTCTCCGTTTTCAACTGCATTTTGAAAAGGCACTTCTTGCAAGGCAATGACTGGGAAAGAAGTACTGAAGCTCACTCCTGTCTAGATGCCAGAGCACTGTTTTAGTCAAATGTCAAATGAACAGGGAGAAACGGAATGATGATTTTATTTGAGTTGCTTCCAAGGAAAAGGAACCTCCAGTGAAATACTGGGCCCACTTTGCTGGAAATTCTGGCATGTTGACAACAGAAATGAAAGCAGAAAATTGCATCTTCCAGAAAGCACAGTATCAAATGGGAAAAACCTCAAGGAGTGATGTGCTTTCGGGTTCCTGTGGCTCAGGATCCGTTTTATTCTTTTCTACTTCTTCCTGCTGAAAATGAAATTATTTCAAACATAACTTCCCCTTATAGGGGGCTTTTGGAAACGATTAAAGGTCAAATCCCTTATTTGAGGTAAAATTAACGTATTAAATTCCAAATTTACTGAACTAAAAAGGGAGGCAAAGAAAATAAATAAAAATATATTCCCAAACTTTAATTCAAGGAGATTTTTAGGTGTGGTTAAGCAATGGTTCCTCCTGGAGAAATGTGAAATTGCTCCCCAGCTAGATTAGCTACTGTAAATATTCAAGGAATCGAAGTTCTAAGTGTTTGGGGATTCCAGGGATCCTGGCAGCCCAGAGGTAAATGCTATGGGCAAATAGGGGAAAGGCAAGATGAAAAGATGGGGCAGTGATCTTGGAGTTGTGAAGCTATGCCAAAGGATAGAGGGTCTTACCAGTGTGCTCAGAAGTTACAAGAGCCAACAGGCCTCCCTCTGACTTAATCGCCATCTTCACCTCTTCCTTAGAAACTAACTTACTCTCCCTCCTTTCCTTCTCTTCCCTTTTCCCTTCCCTTCCTTCCTTCCTCCATCACTCCTTTCCTTCCTTCCTTCCTTCCTTCCTGGTGTTCTGCTATTTATTGTTTTTTCTTCGTCTTTCTTAACATATAACTGAAAAAAAAACTGGGTATGTTTCAGGTATACAATGCGATGATTCAACACACACATATATTGTTAAATGGTTACCACAATTGGACCAAATACACGCCCATCACTTCACAGAGTAGCCACGTTTTGTACGTATATGGTGAGAACACTTAAAGATCTAACCTCTTAGTGGGTGTCAAGTACACAGTACAGTGTAACTACAGTCACCATGCTGTATGTTACATCCCTTTCTTAAAAATTAAAAAAAAAAATTCTAACCAAGTGGAAGGCAGGTATTTTCAGCGGGTCTTTATCTTCTTTCGCTGATCCCATTCATACTACACTCACTCTTTCTCCTGTTCCACCGCGCATGCTGGAGTTCCAAATCAAATAGACTTTGCCTCCGACAAGACCACTTGTTCTGATGTGAACGGAGGGATGAAGTCTTCCGTCGGGGACTCTTCTCAGGAACCAAAAGCCAAGCCTCAAGTGCTACCGGGTCACCTCCTCATTTCTTCTCAACCCGCTCCCACCCTCTGATCAGGCTGCTGCCTCTTTCCTGACCCCTGTTCTTCTCATCCCATCTTTTTTTTCACACCTACTCCTTCAACTCAGCTCTGGCACCTAGGGGCAGTTTGGCTTGGCCCTGGGCACTCTGTCAAAGACTTGGCTTGGACCGACTTAACCGTTCCACCCAGATCAGACCACCCACCCTAGGTGGACGCTCTGACCCGCTTTAGCCTCCGGGAGGTAAATCCTAGCTTCCCCGAATCTACAACAGGCACGTAGCGAGCGCATCACAGGAGTAATGGGAAGGAGAGCGGACACTACCGGGCTCTGCAGAGGAGGTGATGGCCAAGCCGAGTCCTAGAGAGTGGGCAGAGTGGGCAAGGGCGAGAAGGGCATTCCAAACACAGGGGATAGCACATCAGGGAAGAAAAAGAGTGTGTTTTGTAGTCTGCTTTGCGGACGAGCACCCCTAATTGATTCTGATAAAATGTTTACTGAGCTCTAGGCACATGAGCCCGTGCGGGACCTGGCACGTAACAGAAACTCATTAAGTACTTGTGGAATAAATGAAATAGCAGTTTCATTTATTTATTTTTTTAAAGATTTTTTATTTATTTGTTTGACAGACAGAGATCACAAGTAGGCAGAGAGGCAGGCAGAGAGAGAGAGAGAGAGGAGGAGGAAGCAGGCTGAGCAGAGAGCCTGATGCCTGATGCAGGGCTTGATCCCAGGACCCCAGCCTAAGCCGAAGGCAGAGGCTTTAACCCACTGAGCCACCCAGGTGCCCCTAGCAGTTTCATTTAAATGAAAAAGTCAAGCTGTATGTCTAACTCAAAAAAGAACCTAGAACATTATCCTACCAGAAGTACCAAAATGAAAACGAAAGCCCCCAGAAAACTCAGAATCAAGTCCCCCAAGACACAGAGCTCTCCCCTTCTGTAGTCACAGGATGACTGTGTGAGGCCTGGCACTTTATGCCTCAAACAGAGCCACAGAACCCCGAGAGCAAAGCAGTCTGGTCCTGATTAAGGCTATTTTCTTTTGTGACATTCAGACTAGAAGGAGGAGGAAGGAGGATCTAAAAGGAAACTGGAGGAGCCCAAGATGCATTGGTGGGCCTCACCACGGCACCGTCCTTTGTGAACCGGGCTAGGGGGCCCCCTAATTCCCATCTTCACTTGCCTGCTGAGTCAACAACTCACTTCAGTTCTACCATCTTCGGTCTTCCTGACTTAAAAAGGGTTTGGTTGAGACCTTGGTGAATATAAGGACTCGGACAACAAAGTTAGGTTAAATCAAATCTGCACAGCCTCTTTCCTTATTACAATGGTTCTGGAAGGGCTGTTCCAATTAAGCAGCCTTTGTGATAGGGCTCCGTCAATGTCGTGTGATAATTCTTGGAAACTGAAATGCCACTAAATGCGAGTGACAACAAGGAAAAAGCTCTATAATCTAAGCATGATTGGAAGTTAAATTAATGCAGCCAAGTCTGTGAAGACTGGGTCAAATCCCTTTCTATATACGTACTTTCTTCAGGGGTCACAGATTCCGTGTGTCCCCCCCGCCGACCCTGCCGCTGTCCATGCTTTGCCCACTGAAATCCCTGCATTCATCTCACTTGGCCCTCAGGTGGAAGCTAGGACAGCATATCGATCAACATTCATTAGGTAGTACCTAGCTCCGGAGGCAAATAATAACTGAGAAAATACTGCTGGAAAATAATCCAGAAAAATCAACTAGACCCAAAGCAATCCTGGTCGAAAACGCTTGGGAACACGCCCTGCTCAATCTTGGTAGACCTACTGTTGCGTGAGCTCATCTGTCCGGACCTCCCTCTGCTAGCCCTACCAGCGAACATTCCCGAGCCTCCAGGCCACAGAACAAAATGTTATCTCCTTCTCTCTCCACCTCAACTCCCACCAACACCCTAAAGGTGTTCATCACCTGGCTACAGTGCCCACCCAGCTCCATAACGCCCTCCACACTGAGGACCTCGACCTCTAGTTCACCTTAGCGTGGCATGGCAACATCCCAAATTTTTAACACCTGACTGCCCCAAATCCCAGACGGCAAACTTAGAAATCCTGCTTCCGACCCTTTGACTTCTCCCAGACAGCTACCTCTTTGGCCTTGGGGAATCTGACAGCATTACAATTATATAAGTTCAGCCTAATAAGCCAACATGACCCCTACAGCTGTCGTCTCAGCGTGGCACACCTTGGGAACACCTACGCCTCGCTGGAATCAGACTTCACAACCCAGCAGGGCCTGTGCCACCCCCTGACCTTGGTGCTTACATAGTCTCTTAGCTCGGTTCCTCCCACGTCCCCCGGCCCAACATCCAGCTGCATTCCTTCCAGATGTGGGGTACTTGCCCAGGCTCTCCGCGCCCTGATCCAGAGTCATTGTCCGGCCGAGACCGGAGGGTCCGGCTCATCAGCTAGTACCTCACTGCAGCAAAGAGGACATTCTCCACGGGCTCTTGATTTTTGCTGCCCTATAAACTCAGTCTCCAGTCCTCCGGCCACCAAGGCATCTGAGGATTCCACCACTCGCTCAGGAGTCCGTTCCGTCACTCTCTTTCAGCTCCCTTGCTGGTGCCCACAGCAGGTGTTTTCCAAGTCTGCCCACTCTCCCATCCCAGAGCCATTTGCTCAAGAGCCTTGCCTCAACTCCACCATGAAAAGAGGACATCCAGTAAGGCTCAGAAGTTGGCACCGCACCTCCCACGACCCACTCTTCCACCTGGGCTCTTGTTACCCCAAACCTGCCACGTAAATGCTATGTGATCTCTGGAAGTTGCTTTGCCGTCCTTGTGACTCAGTCTTCTCATCTGTGTAATACAGAGCGGAGCACCCGTCTCACAGATCCATCCATCTCTACTAACCACTCAGTTCCCTGTGCTGAAGACCAGGCAGGACCACAGAGCTAAAGCACTTAGAAAGGGGTCTACACCATAATGTGACACCATGGCCCTCTGTCTCTTCCTCAGAACTCTTCACTTGCCTCTCCTGGCTCCTTAGCTTCCATCATTTGTCCTTGCTGGTCTCCGTCCCCAGCCCCTCTGCCTGCCCCCTAAATACAAGGGCTGGTTGCACCCTTGGCTTTCTTGTCCTCCCTCAAGGATGAGCTCATCTGTTCCCCCAACTTAGATAATGTCTGCCAGCCAACGGCTCATTCATTCCTCATCCAACCTCTTTTCTGGGCTCTATCAGCCTGGCGTCTCCACCTGTTCATTCCAAGGGAATATCAAACATGTCCAAGCCTAGGTAACTGCTTTCCCCAACCTGCTTCTTCTCCTGGATTTCTTGTATTGGCTGATGACGTCATTATCAACCCAGCTCCCTGCTTCAAACCCTTAGCAGCATGCCAGGCAAAGGGCACAGCACTAGTTTACCCATGTTACCTGGGGCCATTCTGGTAAAGAGAAATGGGTAACTGCTGTATTCACGGGCATAGATTCCAAGTGAGGATCCAGAGTTAGAAATGGGGTAGGGCCACAAATAAAACCTAAGGGGTACATTCTCAAAGCAAGAGCTTAATAAAAGACCCAGCTAGCTCAAGTCTGGGAGTCAAGTTTGGGGCTAAGAGCCAGAGACAAGAGAAAGTGAGGAAGGGCCTGGATGAAGCCTGTGCCAATTCTTCCAAGGTGCTGTGTGTGACTCCCAGGGTCCTGATGTCACTCATCTCCTTCTACTTCTCACTCCAACTCTATTAACCACTCAGTTCCCAAGCTCCTCTAGGTTCCTCCTGGTCTGCTTTCCCTGCTACCACCGTCCCACCAACCCAGGGTTTCTCTTGTGTCTCACTGCACCAACCACAACCACCTCCAAGCTGTTCCCAGTCTTTCTCTCTCTCTCTCATCGCCCATCTCTCTAAACCATAATTATGATCATACCATTGCTCGGCTTAAAAACCCTCAATGGCTCCTGACTGCTATTAGGAACAGGCACCAGCTCTTTTGGTCTCCACAACCTAGCCCCAACCTGCCTTTCCAGCTTCCATGTGGCATCACATGGAAGATACAACAGATGACTAGGGTTCTTTGTTGCCCTGGAACATGCCACACTCTGACCCTTCACCCACCACATGGGTTATCTCTCCTGTCTGGGGCACCCCTCCTTGCCTCATCCCTACTACAGCCAATGCCAACGCTTCTCTTTCATGTCTCGTGGACATGAGGCTTCCTCTTCAAGCAGAAAACTCGTCCTTTCTCCATCCCTGAGTTTTTTTATGTTTATTGACGCTCTATATTCCCTACACATGATGATGGGCTCCTCAAAGGTAAGGCCCTTATCTTCTCCATCCAGTTTCTATCCCCAGGGGGTGCTATTAGGGCATCTAGCACAGAAGAATAATGTAAATAACCACCTATCGAGTGCTAAACTTTTTACATGCACCATCTCATTAATCCTGACAAGAACACAGAACATTTTGAAATACTTAAGCAACTCCAAGAGATTCTTGGATTCCAAAACACACCTCCGCCCTTTGCTGCCCATCTCCCGGAAACCAGGTTTCTTTGTCATTGGAAATCTCTGATTCACCTGCTGACTGCAATGCTAGTTACTCCTTCACAGACTGGTGAAGGCTGAGAACTTTCCTCAGAATTCCACCAATTAAAAGCTCATTTGAATGAAACAGATACTCTCAGAGGAAAATACAAAAGACCAAAAGTAATTAAGAAGTAAAAAACTTGAATATAACAATATCCACAGACTATCTAGACATTGTCATCAAATCTCAACTTGCCCAAAAAGGCACTGGGCTCAGACAGGTTCACATGCAATTTCTTTCA
This sequence comes from Taxidea taxus jeffersonii, assembly GCA_003697995.1. Taxonomy (NCBI): domain Eukaryota; kingdom Metazoa; phylum Chordata; class Mammalia; order Carnivora; family Mustelidae; genus Taxidea; species Taxidea taxus. The sequence continues at coordinate 100,284 of ML104651.1, read as the reverse complement.
AAGCTCTAACAGATATTATCATGCCATTTAAACTATTCCAGACCCCAGAAAAAGAATTGTGAGTGATGTTTACATTTTCCTTCTTTTTGTTTTCTAAAACTCCACAAAGAGCATTATTACTTTAATAATTATAAAGACACTCTAAACATACTAGATTTAAAGAAATTTTTAGCAAGGAAATTATTATGAATTTGTACAACGTTTTATCTATTTTAAAAAAGAGCTTTTAGGGGCACCTGGGTGGCTCAGTCAGTTATGCATCAGCCTCTGGTTCAGGTTGTGATCTTGGGGTCCTGGGACCAAGCCCCAAGTCAGGCTCCCTGCTCAGCGGGGAGTCTGCTTCTCCCTCTTCCTCTGCCCCTCCCCCCTGCTAGTGCATTCTCTCTCTCAAACAAATAAATAAAAACTTTAAGAAAACGTGAACTTTGGGATGCCTGGGTGGCTCAGTTGGCTAAGTGCCTTCCACTCAGGTCATGATCTCAGGGTCCAGGGATCAAGTCCTGTATCTGGTGCCTTGCTCAGAAGGGAGTCTGCTTCGCCCTCTGCCTGCTGCTCCCCCTGCTTATGCTCTCTCTGTCAAATTGTCACAAATAAATATTTTTTAAAAAGATTTATATAAAAACAAGAGCTTTTGTATATACTTTATGAGTAAGAATCAGGAAAGGAAATGTCCAACAATGTAGAGATCTATTCACTTCTTTTTTTTTTTAAAGATTTTATTTATTTATTTGACAGACAGAAATCACAAGTAGGCAGAGAGGCAGGCAGAGAGAGAGGGAGGAAGCAGGCTCCCTGCTGAGCAGAGAGCCCGATTCGGGGCTCATCCCAGGACCTTGAGATCATGACCTGAGCCGAAGGCAGAGGCTTTAACTCATTGAGCCACCCAGGTGCCCCTCTATTCACTTTTTGTTTAAAAACCTACAACATGCCAGGCAGGTACTGGGGATAGGATGGCAAGCTAAACACACAGGATACCTGTCCCTGTGGCATTGACGCTTTTGTAAGGAGACAGACATCAAATAGCTCCAAACATACATATGGAAAACTCTATATTAATAAATATTGAGGTCACAATGAAAGTACCTATGATACTGGGAAGGGGGCCTTATCTGGGGGTCAGGAATGATGGAGTATCAAACAACTGTGAAAACTAATGATGTCTTGAATGGTAAATGCCATAGAATATCCGCGACACTTTGAGTGAAAACTATAAACTGTAATATAGTTTAGGCCCACTTTTGTATAAAAATTATATTTACACAGAAAAAGGCTGGAGGGATATACAAAGGCAGTGAAATGCAAGATGTTGGCAGTAGGTAGATTCAGGATTCCTATTTTCTTCTGTTTCTCTGTATTTGCCAAATTTTCTAAAAGATCTCGTATTCTTTTTTTTTTTTAAAGATTTCATTTATTTATTTGACAAAGAGAGACACAGTGAAAGAAGGAACACAAGCAGGGGGAGTGGGAGAGGGAGAAACAGACCTCCCACTGAGCACAGAGCCCAAAGCAGGACTCGATCCCAGCACCCTGGGATCCTGACCTAAGCTGAAGGCAGATGCTTAACAACTAAGCTACCCAAGCGCCCCAAGATCTTGTATTCTTGTATGGTCTGTGCCATATTCTTTAGGAAAGCCTCATTCGTTTTTTAAAATTGTGGTAAAATATACATACCCTAAAATTTTAACCATGTTTACAAGTACAGTTCTGTAGCATTACGTACATTCACCTGATCCTGCAGCCATCACCAACATCCATGTCCAGAATTTTCTCATCTTCCCAACCTGAAATCCTGTACCTATTAATCACTAACACGCCAATCCATTTCCCCCAGGCTCTGGCAACCACCAAGCCTCATTTGCTTTTAAAACGTCAACATTCAAAGATTAAGCTTCATTCCCACGTTAAGTGTCAATTACAGCTATCTGCCAAACTCCAGGCCCCAGGAAAGACTATCCTAGTAAGGCAGGCGGGCGCTAGGGTTTTATGGTGCTGGGAGATGGGTCTAGGTGGCAATTTTGGACGAGAGGATGACAGGTCAAGCTGCAGCAGGGGAAAGAGTTTCTTTAAAACAGAGATGGGAAGGCAAAGTAACTGCCTGCTTTGAAGTCTGGCCCGGGGCCCTGGGGGCAGTCGGGTGTTTTCGAGTGGCAAGGACTAGCGTTTTCGTTTTCAAGTGGCAAGGACTAACCGACCATAAACTTCTCCCTTCAGTTCAACACTCACTGCCTCTGGCTAAGAGACACACACACTGGCGGAAGATGAAAGACGTCAGAAGGACTGATGGTAAGGAAAAGATACAGAAACTTAAACATCAGCGAATCAGATCACCCAGAAATGAAACACAGGAATTTCTTTCACAGTACTCTTGACAGCTGGCCACGGAGCACCTGTCCCATCACATCCAATGACAGGGGTACAACAGAGCCCTGACATTCCGGAGAAGAACATCCAGACAACTCCATAAATCCCCAAACCCATAAATACAGAAAGAGGGATGGAGGCTTCTGGCTTTTTCCTGATTTTTTTTTTCTTTTCAATGTCTCACCTCTCACTGCAAGTTAACCCCCTTTTCAACCTTCTCCAAAACTCTATCTCACTGGAAAAAAATGCTGTCCTGGCTCAAGCAACCACTAAGACTTTCATGAACTTCCCTGTTTCCCTCTGAAGTATCCGGTGGACTTATTCCCAGCACAGCAAAATTCATCATCCTAGTCTTTAATTTATCCAAAACTCCTTTTTTTTCTGGCTAAGACCTAGCCCTTCTTTGGACATCTTTGCTTTTTTTCCCCTAACATCCCAGCAGCTGATTTTCTTTTCAAAACAGCCGTTTTTGTTTTGTTTCCTTCCCACAAAGAAAGTTTTAATTAGTTAAGATTTACAACCAAGCTGCAATTCAAATCCAGGTCTCAGTAAAATTACAAATTACTACCTGTCAGGAACCTGTAGGATTGCTTGAAGCACTCAAAGAATCAGGACAGTGTTAAATCTGCAAATTCTAAGTATACTGTTTATGTGGCTCCCCTCCCCAACCCACCCCACCCCCGCACCTTCCCTCTCTTTTTTTAACAGCAGCCTTCCCCATGTTCTCGGGAACATGGTTCTAGGTAATGAAAAGTTCTGTTCTTAAATACGGCTGCCCGTCTTCCCACCTGATGCAGCCAGTAACCTGTCCAGAATACTCTGGAAGGTGAACGGGTGATCTGATAGAAGGCTGGGAGGAGTACTAGAAGAGGAAATTAAAAAAAAAAAAAAAAAAAAGCAAAAGTCGGCCAGGGATAGGGGGAAGGTTAGGCTGATCTGGCTGAAGGGCAGGGGTACTTCCACCAGAAGACCCTGGGCTTCGAGCACCTGGGTGGCTCAGTTGGCTCAGCATCTGCCTTCGGCTCAGGTCTTGATCCCAGGGTCCTGGGATTGAGCCCCGCATCAGGCTCTTTGCTGGGTGGGCAGTCGGCTTCTCCCTCTCTCTCTCCCTCTGCCTGAGGCTCTCCCTGTCAAATAAATAAAATCTTAAAAAGAAAGAAAAGAGGGGGACGCCTGGGTGGCTCAGTTGGTTGGGCGGCTGCCTTCGGCTCAGGTCGTGATCCCAGCGTCCTGGGATCGAGTCCCACATCGGGCTCCTTGCTCAGCAGGGAGCCTGCTTCTCCCTCTGCCTGCCACTCTGTCTGCCTATGCTCGCTTGCTCTCTCTGACAAATAAATAAATAAAATCTTAAAAAAAAAAAAAAAAGAAAAGAAAGAAAAGAAAAAGGAAGGCCCTGGGCTCTTGGGGGCAGAGAACAGAGAGGTAAAAAAGAGATGGGCTAGGGGTGTCTGGGTGGCTCAGTGGGTTAAAGCCTCTACCTTCGGCTCAGGTCATGATCCCAGGGTCCCGGGATCGAGCCCCAAATCGGGCTCTCTGCTCAGTGGGGAGCCTGCTTCTCCCTCTCTCTCTGCCTGCCTCTCTGCCTACTTGTGATCTCTCTCTGTCAGATAAATAAATAAAAATCTTAAAAAAAAAAAAAAAGGAGATGGGCTAAACGGGAGACAGGTGATAGCACATTTCAAAATAGCCCCTGGAGACAGGCCCGACCACCCCTCGCCAGCGGTCGTTCAGTTCCTGAAGTCCACATGTCAGGTTCCTTCGACTCCCCAGAATGTCAGCAGCCAGAGAAGCTTCTACCAACAGAGCCGTCTCTTCTGAGGAGTTGGGCCGCTGGTAATTGAGAGAGGCAAGGATAAACATCATAGATAAAAGAAAACCACAGTTTGTAAGCCTGAAGCCCACCTCGGCCCAAACTCCCGAGGAGTTGCTCAGGTCAGCCGGGAAGGAAGGAGGGCGCAGATGAAGGTCTGCGGCCACTCCAGCCTCGCACAAACGTGCCGTTCACTTGCCGATGAGCCGACACCGCTTCTTTACAATGTGCTAACTTCGTATTGTACTTCCAAACAATGGCAGTTTGGGGAAAGGTAGTATGTCTGGGCTATCTGACGGGGAGAACATTCAACGAGCTTCTCTCCAAGGAAGCCTTGTGGACAAGACGGAGGCCTGAAGGTTGGAGAAGACCAACTGGTAAGGGGCCAAAGCAACCTGCCTTCACCAGACTGTTGGATGAACATTAACCTGGGGGGAAGTTTTTCACTGTGTCCCAAATGACTCCATTCCATTACATGGAATCCCCATACGGCAGAGCAGGGGCCTTCAATTGGTGAACGACATATGTGCTTCGTTTGGTTTGCTCCATGTTAAGAAAAAATTTAAACTAGCTGACAGCATGTAAAAATTAGCTAGTTTCACTTTAAAATCCATATTTTAAGTTTGAAGAGGCAGAAGACCTCCTTCCTGCAAGGCAGCATCACCTGGAGGTGAGTGGGGCCCTCCCCCTGGACGGGCCTCCATCTGGGGACCCAATTCACTCCTCCTCACCTGCCTGGCCCCCACTGGCCTCTGAGTTGGTGACTCCCACAGTAAAATGTTGGTTTATGTTATTAAATATGACCCTGTGTAATTCTTTTTGATGGTGCATTAAACTCCCAATTCAGTCTCCTCTCACCTTCAGCCTTTGCTGATTTCGCTCCTATAGCAAAAGACAACCTCCAATCACAACAACTTTGTAACGATAACCTGTATATACAGAACATGCCAGTTTTTCAGGATGCCTTCTTTTTCTTTGGTTTATTTGAGTTTCCCAATATTCCAGGAAGTCTGGCTTTACTGTCTGTCTTGTATGGGAGATCAACTAGCTAACAGGGGCCAAGGGCAAGATTTCAACTCAGGGCTCGGGTTAAAAATCTTCATCTACCATTTCCCAGCACATCACGCACCATCCCTCAACCCCGGGAGAAGGCCCTGATTCCGGCTGACTCAAGCAGAGGAGACTTAAGGCCAGATCGCAAAGCCCCAGGGCTGCCCTGGAGAGAGAACAGCCCTTGGAATCCTTGCTTTACTTCCGTTTTTAATCTTCTAAAAAAAAAAACTTTATAGTAACGTTTAATCCAAAGACAGCTGACTCTCATTTACACTTAACCTGTGTTGAACTCATATACTAAATTTTAAATCTCTGCTCTCAAAAATGCGTTTTGCTCTTTCAGATGTCCTTGGTAACATTAGTAATTGGTATCTGGGCTATAAAAACAAAAACAACCCAAAAAACAAACCCAAAACCCCCCAAAAACCCCCAAAACAAAACTTGGACCTAATCAGTGACTGGAGTTAGAATAAAATCCCACTGGAAATCCAACTCAGGAAAGTTCCAGCATGACAGCTGTGTGGCACACTCAGAGAACAATCTGTCTAGAAAGAAGGAAGATGGAAGAATCCTAGGAAAGGGGGGCTCTCCAAGGTAAAGGGGGCACTCAATAGAATGCCTGATTGAATTGAGTTTTAAAGGGAAAAATGGAGGCCATAAGTCAAATAAGACAAGGGCGGACAACTAGGAAATTAGAAACATCAACAAAAACAAAAAGCTATACGAAAGAATAATCATAATACACCAGCTGAATTTGCCCTGAACAATATTTACAGATTCTCAAGCAAGTAGGAATCACAGTTATATAACAATGTAAGTAGCAAGGACTTTGATGGAGTAAAAGTTAAGGTACAGAAAACAGGACTGGGAGGGGGAAAAGAGCTGAAAGTAGGAAGACACCAACAGTCTCCAACCAGAAAGCCTCTACTGAAGGACGAGGATTAAAGACATAAGCACATTATGTAAAGTGGAAAGTGTAATCGAGAGAGCTGTGAATGGTGACATGATCATATCAAGAGAACCAGGAAAGCAAGGTTTAGTCTAAGTGAGCTAAATCATCATCCCTCTTAAGAGAAAAGCAACTAATAATGTTGAGAAAGGAGGGACAGAGAAATAGGAGCGGGAATATGTATTATTTAGAGATGTAATTACCAGAATTAACAACAACAATAAAAAAGCCGTCAACAGTTCAAAGGGGTAGTTTTGGGGAACAGAAAGAAACAGAGAAAGATCCCTGTTTATTACAAGTCTATGTATGTTGTTTAATTTTAGCCACAAGCATATATTATTATTTTTATTTTTACAGGGAGGAGAGTGCAATGGTAACTTTACATGGGAAGCAGGCACTGGATGTTTTCACTGCAATCAGCATTACCTCCCAGGGAGCCAGAAAGGCCCTGCGGGAGGCTGCCTTCTCTGACAGGTTTGCCATTTGCACAAGGAATACCTGCTCTGGTCCCGAACTGACATCTCACACCTGCCAGGGGCACTTGGCGCACCCTCGACCCTCTGTCCTCACTGCTGCGTTCAGTGACTGAGACCCAGTTGTCTCGGAAAGCCCTCATCCATGGGTCATTCATGACTAGGGCCTTGAATGCAGAGTGTTGAGTGGATTAAACAATAAAGAGTGGATCTAGGGGTGCCTGGGTGACTCAGTGGGTTAAGCCTCTGCCTCCGGCTCAGATCATGGTCTCAGGGTCCTGGGATCGAGCCCCGCATCAGGCTCTCTGCTCCACGGGGAGCCTGCTTCCCCCTCTCTCTGCCTGCCTCTCTGCCTACTTGTGATTTCTCTGTCAAATGAATAAATAAAATCTTTAAAAATAAATAAAGAGTGGATCCAGCTGAATGCAGGTGGTAGGGGAAGTCAATTACCAGGACACATCTGGACTCTCCCAATCTGGGGGCCATCTCCTCCAGCCAGAGCGCACTCATCCAGCGCTCCTCACAAAGAAGGAAATGTAGGAGGCACGTATATGGTTACGGGGCCGCAGGCGGCTTGCTAGGGGTGCTCATCTGCAGGAAAGAAAGAGCGAGCCGTGGGAATCTGGGACACTGGGGACACTATTAATGACAATTGCAGCAGGACACTAGGTCATTTTACAAGGCTAAAAGGAGAACCCAACAGAAAAACAACCATATATAAATACAAAGAAGAAGGGTAAACCGTTAATGGAGATGCTACCAGGAAGGGATGCACCGAGAGGAATCAACCATCGTGACCACAGGAAGAATGAAAGACACAGGTGGGTTTCATGTCCGGGAGAAGGGGAAGCTCCAGCTGATGGCTTATCCTCCTCTGTATGGGGCTCCTAGGATAAACTAAGAACAGCTCAAACTCAGAGCAATGGAGGCCCCCGTGTTGGAGGACAATGGAGAGTCTGTGTTGGAGTATATTATTTGTTTATACATTTTTAAAATCTTAGAGACAGCGGGTACGCACGAACAGCGGAGAGGGGCAGAGGGAGAAGCAGACTCCCGGCTGAGCAGGGAGCCTGCTGGATGTGGGGCTCCATCCCAGGACCCTAGCATCATGACCTGAGCCAAAGGCCGACGCTTAACTGACTGAGCCACCCAGGTGTCCCAATTTTTTAAATATTTTTAATCTATTCGGAAACTTAGGAAAAAAGTGAAGGCCAAAGATCATCTGAAGGGTCTGCCTCCCTGCCTGGGTGCCAGCCAGCGTTGCATGGTTTTGTCCTGAGTGCTGTTTCCCGAAGTGTGATCCCTGGCCCGGTGGTCGTGGCATGAGCAGCATCACCTGAGAACCAGCTAGAAGTGTGAATCTGGAGGCCCCACCCGCCGGCCCAATTGGCCAGAAACTCCAAGGTGGGGCTAGCAATCTGTATTTTAGCAAGCCTTCAGGTGATTCTGATGCGGACTCAGGTTCGAGAACCACACGTCTTGAGCAAAACAGAACTCAGGGACAGTTCTGGGGGCTATCTGTCGTCTCCTTAGGGGAACTGCTCACTCTCCATTATGTGAAACTGTTCGACCCAGTCGAGTTCCATTTCTATTTTCATTGCTCTCCGGCTCTGAGGCGACTCTGTCACTGAGTTTTGCTTCACCTCAGGTGAAAGCCAGAGCCCCTTCTAAGACATGAAGCATCTTAAAGCAATCTAAGAACTAGTCTCCCTGCCCCAGGGTCGGGGCCGGAGGGAGGCCACCCTACCCTGAGTTCTGGTGAGAGCCAGCAGAAAGGACTCCTTATAGGAAGAAGCTTCTGAGAGGTACCTGTCCACCCCAGCCATTGGTGGGCAGTACGTGGGCAGGGGGGACCCTCCTCTGAGCAGCTGAGTGGGGCGGGAGTGCCATGTGGCCGGCTCTGCCTAAGTCATCTGCTATTACAAGAACACAAGAGGCACTTCATTTCTGTTCTGGCTCCTGGCGTTCTCAACAGAGCTCTCAGATATCCTTTGGCCATTTCTGACTTAAAATAGAGCGAAGTAGGAGTGGGCAAGCAGTACCTGCACCCTATACACTGGGATGATGGGCTCCAGCGATGCTTCCGCTCCCGGTAGGAGGCCGTCAGTGCCCCAGGACGGCAGAGAAGGTTTCCTGACTGCCACCATTTCCCTCTACAGAGCCTCTGACAGGCCCGGCAACCAGACGAAGCCTCGGGATCTCCAACATTCTCCCCATCAGTTGGTGCTGACAGGCAAGATGAATTTATCATACCCAGTTCCAGACACCCTAGTGTTTCGTCACCACAAAGCCCCAAAGGACAACACAGCTACCCTAGAGTCCCTTGGTGGGATCAGGGGACCGTCATTAATGACTGAGTTTTCTCTAAATCCTCCTGCTGAGGGTAATGAAATTCCATACATTAGTTACCAGCTCCATGAAACAGAACTCATATTCATTTCTCCTAAACAGTCTTATGAGAATTTATGTCCAGAGGTTGGCGGGCCTGACCATCCTCAACGAGGGATACAAAAGTTGAAAGTTCCAAAAGCCCATTTAGAACTGGGCTAAGGCCCACCTGAACATAAACAGGGTGGTCTAAATGTTCAGTCCTATCCCTTCCTTCAAAGTGCTTTTAACACGGTTTGGAAAGCAAAATGAGGATTACAAATCAACGTGAGTGCCAAATTGCTGAGGAGGAAGTAACACCAGACGTTCCCAAAAGGAGCTCAACGAGCTGGACGTCCCCAGAAAGCTGGGAAAGACTTTCTGGAGGTCACAGCTGGGTTTGGGCGGGCAGAGAGCAGAAGGACAGACACTTTCCAGGCAGGAGACACGACCAGCGCCAAGAGGAAAATGGGCCAGAGCCTGTGGCGGGGTCCGAGTTACCTGAGGTCTGGGAAATTGTTGAGGGGATCTAACGTGACTCATTCAAGGAAAGTTAATATAGAGGCAGTGGGGTATAATGGTGGACGGCATGGGCTTGGGCGAGTCATCCTGCCTGCATTTGAACCCAGATGCCATCACTTAACCAATCTACAATCTTACAAAAAAGTTACCTAACCTCCTTCTGCATCTACAAAATGGGGCTAATATCAGCCCTTACCTCATAGGGTTGTTTTATAGATTAAATTAATACACATAAAAAATAAACACTGTCTTACATACAGTAAATGTTTATAAATATAGCTACTGTCAGTAGTATTATTATCCCATATGTTAACTATACTAATTCCAAGATTATTTGCATGGACTAGTATTTCAAGTCAACCAGTTCACAGGTTTTTCTTGCAAAGTCTAAACATCCTTCAACTGTATCTGAATCCATGTGAACGCCCGACGTTCACATAAAATTTTGGAGCTGGAGAGAACTTAGGAATTATCCAGTCCAACTAACTGGATAAAGATGAGGAAAGAGACTCAGAAAGGCTATTTGCCTGTGCTCAGTAAAAACCTCCTTTTGACTGATCTGAATTATTCAAATCACAAAGGAAATCAGAGATGGGTGGTCAAGCCCCACTCTTCCTTTTTTTTTTTTTTTTTTTTTTTAGATTTTATTCATATATTTGAGAGAGAGACCGAGCATGAGCAGTGGGGAGGGACAGAAGGTCAGGGAGAGGCAGACTCCCCACTGAGTGGGGAGCCTGGCGTGATGCTTGATCCCAGGACCCCAGGATCAGGACCTGAGCCAAAGGCAGATGCTTAATGGACTAGGCCACCCAGGAGCCCCTTCAGCTCCTCCCCCTCTTTAACCCTGCCTCTTTTCAATCTTTGTGACCACTTGGAATAGTCCCTTCCCGCCAACTTTAATATCTGCAGCCTGAATCCCCTAAGAGGACTAAAAATTCGCCTGTTTCCAAATCCTCAAAAGTTCCAAAACGCAGGATAATTTACTGTGTCATTCCTGGTGCCCCTGGGACCAAGACACAGTGTTACCAATCTCATAGAAGGTACTTTGGTGTTTCTGGTAAGATTTCCTCCTTTAGAATGCAGTCACCATTGGCAGAAGCCAACATCCGCATCTAAAAGCACAGAACCCTTCTAACCGCTGAGAGTGCTTCATAACACTGAGGCAAGGCCTTTGGGAGAAGAGCTTGGCCAAGGGAGAAAATCTGATTAATAAGAAGATAAGCAGCCAAGAAATAAATGAAAGGACTGCTCAGAGAGAGAGCATGAGAGGAAGGAGGGGGAGAGGCTTGGTACACACATTGCGAGAAGGAAAGAGAGCTTTAAGGATAAGGAACGGGGGAGGGTTAAGAACTGGTTTTCTAATATTAGACTTACCACATGCTCAATTCCCAAATCCCAGCCAAAATGAGGGCCCGGTCCTGCCGTGAGTCCCGGGCAGCATTCTGTTTGGGGACACTTTCTGCATCAGGATTGCACATGAATGCCGAAGCAAATCCCATCCACCTCAACTCCTCACTCCAACAAAAAGTACTCACAGGGGACGCCTGGGTGGCTCAGTTGGTTGAGCGGCTGCCTTCGGCTCGGGTCATGATCCCAGCGTCCTGGGATCGAGTCCCGCATCGGGCTCCTTGCTCGGCAGGGAGCCTGCTTCTCCCTCTGCCTCTGCCTGCCTCTCTGCCTGCCTGTGCTCGCTCGCTCGCTCTAATAAATAAAATCTTAAAAAAAAAAAAAAAGTACTCACAGGGCTTATCTTGAGATGTCCTTTCATCTCTGCCTCCCACTAACTTAAAACAATGCATTATAAAAACTATTCAAGACCCCTACAGCAAATCCACATCCCTATTATTCACAAAACAGTTCTGAGAAAGCTGTTTATCCTCAACCCTACGCGGTCAGTTGGAGAAATCTGCCTTCATTTAAGCAGCTTTGATAGAATAAATGAAAGCCTTCGTGACTAGCAGAACGTTATCAATTTGGACTAAGTTCTCGGATTCCAAGGCAAGCAGCTGAGGGCCTCAAGCCTTGAGCACAAACATCCCTTGCCCTTTATTAATTGAAAAATAAACACATGGGAAGAGGCACGGGTGCTTGCCTCGCTGTGCAATTTAACAAGTGAGGTGATGTCTTTGGAATTCCATTTATTTTTTAAGAAGGCATTTATTTTTAACAGTATGATAAAAGTCATAAATGCTGACTATGGGAAACTTAGGAAGTGCAAAAAGAAAACCAAGGGGTCACTTCTGAGAAAGTTCTTAAACTGAGGGAAAAAAAAAAAATCCCAAGTCTGGCCAAATTGCAGCCCAATTAATAAGTACATTCTCCTAACCTGTTTCCAAGCGGACTTTCTAGTTGGACAGAGCATTCGCCTGCTGCCACTCATGGTTCTATCACTTAAACCAGCTGCAGGACTCCACTCCCATTCCTGGGTTTCTGGGGATTCTTGGGCAAGGAGTCACTTCTCTGCTGTTATGTGGTCTACATGACATCCAAAAATCTCCCCCTCCTCCCCGCCTGCTGAACAACATCGAGATGTCAGGGGGGCTACCACCCGATGGATGGCTGTGACGACAAGGCAGGGACACACACCAGAGGCTCTTCTGAGGGTAGCCAATCAGGCAACAAGGTTTGGGAAGGGCAATTTTTGGAAACTGACAGCCATGAAATCGGATCAGGGTATGGCCAGAGGAAAGCTTGGAAAGCCCTGGAATCTTCCGGCCAAAGCAGAATCAAGAGGAATCTAGAAAATGAGAGGTGATTCAAGTTCAGAGAAGACCTGGTAAGCTCTTGTGAAAATGAGAAGACCCTAGGCTTTGGAAGTCGTTGAGGGCTACAGTGAACGAGTGTTCTGATCAGCGAGCTGTGTGTTTGTTCATCCCAAATATATACATATATATGTAGCACCTACCGTGTCTCAGACCGGGACCTGTGTGGAACAGGACCAGGGGTCACAGAAGGTCACAGCTCTTGCTGTGACAGAGCTCTGGGAGAAGATGCTATTAAGGTGGGTGTGGACGGCTGGAGTCTAGCGAGCAGAGCCACCACACTGTCCAGATCAAAGTCTGCTTGGCATCCTTCAAACATACCTACCAAATAAGATCTGTGGCCCCTCGGCTGTGAGTTACGCTCTCCTCTGTCCCCCTCCTGCTTATATCCTTATTCCCTAAAGAACGGCTGGTCTCTCCGTAGCACTAGCGTGCCGCCCATTCAACCTGTGGAGTAAAGCTGCGTGTCCCATCAGGCCTCAACCCAGTGTAAACACTATTCACTAGCATACCTGGCTGAAGCCGCCTTCTCTCATTAGATGAAAGATGTTCTCCGGGACAAAGCCTTCAGTCTTACCTTTCCCTCCCACTAGGGCAGAAGAGCGGCCCTTTGTCTGAGCACCACAGCTGCGCCAGCCCCGGTGAGTGGCTGCCTGGCAGGTGCGAGCCCAGGGCCCGCGCTCACCCCAGCTAAAGGCCTTCCGTGAACGGACACGCTATGCGGCTCGGGCACGGAGTCTTTCCTTCCACACCATCCAGGCCCCAGAAGTGACCTAAAGACCGGACACTGCTGTGACCATCGGACCCGGGTGAAATACATGAAGCGAGAGGGGAGCAGGGAGAGAATGACCAAGTGTGCCAGCCTGCCTCGGCGCTCCCATGCCAAATGCTGGCCACGGAAACAAGCGAGGCAAGAAGGATGTTCCGGCACCAGCCTTAACAGGCGTCTGGATCATCGGTCAGGCGTCAGAGTGGTCGGCTGAACCAGTTTTCAGATTACATGGTCACATAATAGACTTTTTCCCAGTACAAAGACATTATAGTTCACATTTATACATATAGACTCACCTTTACCGGAAAAGTTAAAATAACATAAAACTGGGAGTGTCCCAGAAAATGCAGGACATGGGTTCACCATCACAACACCTACTGATAAAAAACAGACGGAAAATAATCCTTTCCCTCTGGTAAATACAAGCTAATCTTCAGGGCTGTTATGAGAACAAAGAACTAATATGTACCTATAAGCACTTAGATCAATGGTAGGTACAAAGGGAGTGAGAGCTATGCAAGTTTGTTAAACAAGGAAAAAGGAATAAGATTTTTTTTTTACTTTCTAAAAAATTTTTATTTATTGATTTGATGGGTAAGCGGGGACAGGGTAGGGAGCAGCAGGCTCCTATATAAGCAGAGAACGCAACTCGGGGCTTGATTCCAAGACCCTGGGACCATGACCTGAGCTAAAGGCAGAAGCTTAACCGACTAACCATCTGGGGCACCCAGATGCCCCAGGAATAACATTTTTTAAATGTCACCGTTTAGTAGGGCACCTGGGTGGCTCAGTGGGTTAAGGGCTCTCTGCCTTTGGCTCAGGTCATGATCCCAGGGTCCTGGGGATCGAGCCCCACATCAGGCTCTCTGCTCAGCGGGGAGCCTGCTTCCCCCTCTCTCTCTGCCTGCCTCTCTGCCTACTTGTGATCTCTGTCAAATAAAGAAAATTAAAAAAAATAAAATGTCACCATTTGGAACAACATGTTTAACAAAAATTTGCTGTGACCCCAGAGACTCAGAGTTTATGGAGCAACGATCATAGCCTCCGGGGGCTTCAAGCCCATAGAGAAGGAGCCTAGGGCTCTGGCTACGGGGGCTGTCTGGTTAGAAGGATCTCCAGCATAGGGCCAGACACCAATTCCCCTTGCTAGTCTTGGGGGTATGTTTTAATTAAAGCTGGCTAGGCCCCAGCTGGGTAAACACTTAAAGAAAGCTCGAGATTAACTAAGATATAGGTGTAATTTTAAAAGCCGACTCTTAAATACATATATAAGACAATAGGAGTATCTATACACTGCCTGCCTATTTGACATTATCAAGTAATTATTAATTTGGGGGGGTGGTAACAGTATTAGTTATTTTTCAAATCCTAACCTTTTAAAGGTCATAGTCAAATACTTATGGCTAAAACAATAGGACGTCTGAAATCTGCTTCAAAATAAGAGGGGAAGAGGGGAAGTAGGGTGGCAAAGGGAACAGGTAGGAAAAAAGATGCTAGGAACTGATCATTGTTGCAGCTGGACAATCGGTGTATGGGGGTTCATGATGCTGTTCTATCCACTAATGTATATATTTGATATTCTCTGTAATAAGAAAAAAATTCTTTTTTTTTTTTTTTAAGGAGAAAAAACGGGGGGGGGGGGGCTAACATGACTAAATGAAGAGGCCAGGCATTCCAGAGAGGGAAATGGCCAGAGGAAGAACTAGGGGGAAACAACAAACATCACTCAAAAACAACCAGACCATGATCCTACACAATGAATACTAAAGTCACAGTTTAGGGGAAAACTTGTGGGGAGGCGAAGGGCAGTGAAGAGAAAAGAAAAACTGAAATATTCACATAATCAAGAATAACGTATGTTCATCCAGCGTTATTGCCAGTTAAACCTCATTTCCTTCCGAACACGTACACAAAGTTACTAGGGTCCCTCCCTCCCGACCCCCAGCACACCCCGCCCCCCCCAACACACTCACACCAGACAATTTCACTCTTCTCTGCTCAGATTCCAGGGAGGTATCCTGGAGACAGACATCAAAGGAATGAGAGCTGGCAGCCCAGAACAGGTCATGCTGTCAGAGGGAGGCTAGGAACCACATGAAAAGCAGAGGATTCACAGGGCGTTTTATTATTATTATTATTATTATTTTTTAAAGAGCTCCAAAATGTCTTTCGTTTTAGTTTTAGTTTAAGGACAGCTGCCTCTGGGGGGATGGCTTTGAAGTCATATAGCCCAGAGCAGCTCTCAGCAGCAGGCCAGCGAGAGAAGAAAAATGCTGCACCCAGCGGAAAAGACCAGAGGGATCCGTATCCGCTTACGGGTTAGCCTCTCCTCACTAAATAATAACCCAGGAGATTTATGCTTGATATAAGGACATGACGGAAGGAAAAGGAATATCTGCCAGATAGAAATAGTGTATTTGGGGCTGGATTCGAAAAGGCTACCAAGGCTAGAATGGCAAGGACCCTCCTGAACAGCAGCAGCCTACAGAGATTAAGGGAACGAGACCCTGGTAGGACCCCACTAATGACCTCTTATTCGGAAGGGCAAGTGCTGGAGGACACGAGGGGCCAGAGACACAGAATAAGCATATCACTTGGGCTGTTTATTGCTCTTAAAAGCGCTATCTGGAAAGCACGGGATGGGAGGTCCCAGGGCGGAGGTTCGGCGTCTGCAGCAGAGATGTGACAAACAGGGGGGCTGGCCACGGTCACGGTTGACAGCCAGCAGGAAGGAAAAGAGAAAAAAGTCAGAGCATAAAGTTGACCCCAGCTCAGCAGCTCTAACCGACACAGAAGAAAGAGAACAGAGACGTTCCCTGATAAACCTGCCCGTGTGTCCAGCATCTTCCCCGCTCCCGTGGGGATACTGAAGAGCTGAACTAGCCGTAACTTTGTATTAACAATCCCAAGATCTGAAAGGAGACTGTCGGCAATGAGGCAGACAGAGGAGAACCAAGCTGAAATTACAAGCCCCATCTGTGGGCAAATACAGGACCCGACAAAACTTTATTCAAGGGCAAACAAACAATACAAACTAGGAAGCTTCCAGAAAGATTCTACAACACAACAGCAAAGTTGCATTTAAGATACAAAGAGTAGACCACTGAAAACAGGAGAAAAATGTGCAAAATGCATGCTTGTGTTTAGGCCAAAATGTTTAAAAAGAGAGAGGGCTGAATAAAATGAGGAAATACTGTAAGAAAACTAAAAATGCAGTTACATTTTTTACAAGTTCCATTTTAAAGGCAATAAAAAACAACAGAGCCGATACTACAGAACTGAAAGGAACAATAAAAAGGGAACAGGGAACATAATTTAAAAAAGTAATTAAAGGGAGGAAAAAGGAGATGAAACTGGAGGGGGTGGTGCTGGGTGGCTCAGTCAGTTAAGTGTTCAACTCTTGATTTCAGCCCAGGTCGTGATCGCAGGGTAGTGGGATCAAGCCCCACACTGGGCTCCACGCTGGTGTGGAACCTGCTTAAGACTTTCTCTCTTCCCCTCCCTCTGCTCTTGCCCCCCTTCCTGCCCTGAACCCTCTTCGGTGCTTGTTCTCTCTCTCCCGAAGGAAGGAAGGAAGGAAGGAAGGAAGGAAGGAAGGAAGGAGGCACACTGAGGATAGAACAAATGAAAGGGGAAGAAAACCTAAAGATGTAAAGGAATCTTTGACCCAGGAGTTCTTAGGGATTTATTTTTTGCAAATAACCAAAGGTATGCATGAAGATGTACATAAAATCCAGTTTATATCCACACTAATTATTATAGCAACATTTGGAACTGGCCTAAGTTTCCTGTAATAGGGAATTGTTAAATAAAGCACGGCATATTTATATAGTGGGATACCATGAAGCTATAGAGATCATCTGTTAGAAAAGTATATTCTTGGGGCACCTGGGTGGCTCAGTGGGGTAAGGCTCTGCCTTCGGCTCAGGTCATGATCTCAGGGTCCTGGGATCGAGCCCCGCATTGGGTTCTCTGTTCAGCGGGGAGCCTGCTCCCCCCACCTCTGCCTACTTGTGATCTCTCTGTCAAATAAATAAATAAAATATTTAATTAAAAGGAAAAAAAGGGGATGCCTGGGTGGCTCAGTTGGTTAAGCAGCTGCCTTCGGCTCAGGTCATGATCCCAGCGTCCTGGGATCGAGTCCCACATCGGGCTCCTTGCTCGGCGGGGAGCCTGCTTCTCCCTCTGCCTCTGCCTGCCTCTCTGTCTGCCTGTGCTCACTCCTGCTCTAATAAATAAATAAAAAAAATCTTTAAAAAGAAAAGGAAAAAAAGAAAAGTATATTCTTACATGGAAATATGAAGACACAGGAAAAGGGGCCAATAGGTGATTCCCCCCCTCATACACTTTTTGTATTTTCCAATGTTCTACCGTGATCCCATATTATTTTTCAAAGAGAAAAATATCCCGATAGATGTTTTGGTAAAATGAAGAAAAAAGAGCCTTGAGCAACCTTAAAATACAACAGTAAAGCTGCCAAAAATCAATTCCGCTAAGGTCAAAGGCAGCTCCCCTCATGAAACTATCGCCCAGACAAGTCTCCTCACTACTCAGGATTGGCACCTTACCGTTTGCCTTATTTTACAACAACCCAGCAGGCTTTCCAGAATCCTTAAAAATAGGAGTCCGCTGCACAGCCATAAATTCATAGCCTGTGTTTGCCTCCTCGGATTTTCCACAGGACAGGCAGTCTCAAGACTCTACCCTCCCTTCCCTATGCCAACATATTTCACTACTTTTAAATAACCTGTCATTTTCTAAAAGTAAATATTAGGGTTAGCTCCTTCTCAGGCATCATAATTCTCTCGCAACTAAAATGTTTGTGAATGTTAAATCTCTCAACTGAGGTGCGTGTCCTGCAAGAAGTGACCCTGTGGACCACTTGGACACCCTGTGGACCCTGTGGACTCCCAGCTCCACGCGAAGGATCCCAGCTCAGGGGCCCCCAGAGAAAAGACACAGGCAGGGGCACAGAGGCTCCAAGGAGATCTACCGGACAGAGGGTTCTGAGATCACAGTGGAAAAGCAGTAAGGATTTGCTGGCAAGGTCCTAAGAATTCACCCCCAGGTGGGTCTGCTCTCCAGAGCTTACGTACTTCTTCCAGCCTTCAGGCACTGAAAATTAAGTAACACCTTGTCACCCAACCGTAGATCTTTCTTCAAGAGAACACTACTAACATTTTAAAATAATCCCCCCCGCCGCGCGAAAAAATCCATAATTGGCAGTCCTAGTTTATGGACAGAAAACAAATGAGGTTACGAGAGGTAAGTCAGAGATTCATAAAACCACAAAGTTGGAAGACAGCTTGAAATCTATCTCCATGTCTACGGACAGATGAACAGATAAGCCAGTACACACGAGATGCAGTGTTAGCCTGACAAAATGAAGGAAAATCTGGCGTGTGCTACGACACGGATGGACCTTGAAGACACTACAGGAGGTGAAAGATGCGACACCAGACATGAGACCAGTACTGCATGGCTCCACTTCCATGAGGTTCCTAGGGGAGTCAAATTTATAGAAACAGAAAAGTAGAATGGTTGATGCCAACGAGAGGGAATGAAGAGCAATAGCTTTAACAGGTCAAGAATTTCAGGTGGGGAAGACAAGAAAGTTCTAGAGATGGATGGTGGTCGACAGTCACATAGTAACGTGAAGGTGCCTCATGTTACTGCACTGTACACTGAAAAATAGCTAAAATGGTAAATTATTATGTATATTCTACCACAAGAAAAAAATCCTAAAAAAAAAAAGGCTTGTGGGGCACCTGGGTGGCTCAGTGGGTTAAACGTCTGCCTTCAGCTTGGGTCATGATCCCAGGGTCTTGGGATTGAGACCAGAGTGGGGGCTCCCTGGCTCAGCCGGGAGTCTGCTTCTCCCTCTCCCTCTCCCCTTCCTCCCCCATCCTCTGGTGCCAATGTGCACACGCTCTCTCTCAAATAACTAAATACAATCTTTAAAAAAAAAAAAAGTCATTTCACTCAATAACTCTCCCAGCTTAGCATCTAGGAGACTTGTGTTCCAATGTTGTCTGTATCAGCCCCAAACTCCAAATATACTTCTGACTTTGGAGCCTCAAGTTTACACAGACCCTTCCCTGTAGGGGGACCACCTCCAAAAAGAGCCATTTTCCTGTCAGCTGCAAAGGCCTTGCTTTGTGTTCAGGTTGACACCGTGGCTCCTCTCACATGTTCGCTCTGCTTCAGCCAGTCGCTCCTCTCTGAGCAACAGGAGGGCTGTTTCGGTTGAACAGTTGGCAAGGGGCCAAAAGTAATGGTGAATTTTTGTTGTTTATTTGTTTCAAATAACTAAAAGTGAACAGACCCAGGGCACCTAGATGGTAGGCCACGAGGCTCTTGATCTTGTGGGTCGCGAGTACGAGCCCGACCATACTGGCCTCAGAGCTTGCCATCAGTCAGTCAGTAAGATAAAAATGACCAGATCCTTTTTCTTTCATCTCTGACAAATTATCCAGTGCTGGAAAAGTCCCTCTGCAAGCAGCAGGGTCAGTCAGCAGGGTGAATGAAGGTGGGGAGAGAGGTAGGAAAGGAAGTCCCTTTCCTCATTCTCACCTCAAAAACAGCAAGCTCTGTTTGGAGATTCCCACCGAGTTCATAGTCCTCAATCTCAGAAACAGAATAGGAAAATCCAGAAATGCTTGGGCAGAGGTCAACATTTTTTAAATTGTGGCCAACAGGGTCAGTGTTCTCTTTCGGGCAAGGGCTGCACTGGGGGAAATTTTAAAACCAACAATAACAAACCACCTACCAACTGCGAAACACATGGAGAAGAGAAAATTGGGTGCAAAATGGAAATGGCTTTTTCTAAAATGGAGTCAGCTGCCCAAAGGGCTCACCAGAAAACTCTAGGAATGGTTGCCTCAGTAATCAACAACATACCAGTAATTTGTAACAGAGAGCATTTCTCTTTTAAAGTACTTGTGGAAAGCGCCAAAAGGGGCTGAAAACTGTTTTCTCAAGCCTACAGTTCTGTGACAAGTCTCTGTGACAAGCCATGCCCTCTGTCACCACCCTGGGCCGCGCCTTCTCATTAGCCTCCCAGGCAGCTCTTCCCGCTCTAGTTCCCCAGCAAAATCATACCAGAATTTTCCTGAAATACCACAATCAGCATCTCATGCCTTTGCTCAAAACCCTTTAATGGCTGCTTAAATCATCACACACCCAGAGTAAACTTACTAGCCTGCCTCCCTAGCCCCACCCTTAATGCAGACTTGCACTCCTCTATTCCCAGAAAGCACCTGCAGCTTGGGGCCCTCTTGGGACCAGGGTTCGAGTCCCTGGTCTAACTTTTACAGCTGTGTGGACCAGACCACCTTTGTGACAAAAGGAGGCTGGGTTTTGGAGAGGCCTGAGCTTGAATCCCATCACATCACTTGCTAATCTGCATGGGTTGGGTCAAGCCCCTTGCTTCCCTGAGCCTCAGTTTCCCCCCTTGAAAAAAGTGGATTACCACTACTCCCCTCCTAGGGTTATTTCATGGGTAACATGGAGAAGAGTCTGCAAAGCATCCGCCTGGTCCCTGGCAGGCCGGTCTTCCCTCTCTGAGTGCAATCACCTCACAGCCCTGTGGCAGGAAAGCACACTGCTGGCAGCGATCTGAACACAGCCAAGGGCTCTGAGGACGGTATGCATTGTGACCGCTTTTGAGCTCACACTGGGAACTCTGCCTGAAATGTTCCTTCTCCCCTCCCCTTCCAGGCCATGGCAAGTCCTAGCTTCTCAGTCCACTCCAGGAAGTCTCAGGCTTGCCTTCCGACTCATTCCACACGGTTCACGTGGCTGAAAGCCATCTGTTGTTTTTTTTTAAGATTTTTATTTATTTATTTGTTAGAGAGAGAGTGCGCGCAAGCACAGGCAGACAGAGAGGCAGGCAGAGGCAGAGGGAGAAGCAGGCTCCCTGCCAAGCAAGGAGCCCGATGTGGGACTTGATCCCAGGACGCTGGGATCACAACCCGAGCCAAAGGCAGCTGCTTAACCAACTGAGCCACCCAGGCATCCCTGCCATCTGTTTTTCATGGCTTCTCTGACCCAGGTAGGGCTTTTCCTCCATAAGAAGAACATAAACTCCCTGGAAATAATGTGCTGCAGACTCCCGAATGTTCCTAGGGTCTCCCTGTGCAAAGCCCCCTACCCCCCAGCTGCCCTATAGGCTGCAGGGTACAAAGAGAACAGCGATAGGAGCTGTTGCATCACTGGCAGCCTTTAAGGCCAAAATCACCAAGAAGCCACCCGAGCACCAAACGAGGCCATTAGAGGTAGCTCCTGACACACACAGTTTAAATGTTAACTAGCTGATGACCCTTAGAAATCGGAAGATGCCACATTTTGTAAACATTCTGAAAGATCTGACCTCCCGGCTACTCCTTTGAGACAAAGGATGCCCTCAACAGTTCGGCCCAAACTTCCCATCACCTCCGCAGGATGAAGCCTAAGCAAAACCGAATTACTTTTTACTCCTAAATCTCTACCAAAAGTTATGAAATAGAAGATACATGAGAAAGGATGTATGATTCTAGAAAAAGGGGCAAGGAGCATGTTTCTTTGCAGAAGGCCCCCAATGTAACAAATCAAGGGGTCCAGCGCCAGTGCCTCAAAGCGGGCCACAGTGCACACAGCTGTCCCGACCTCTACCTAACCTCTGCCCACCCTCTGCCACCCTGTCGGGGGCGGCTCTCTCCCATTTGCTCCAACTACTTAGGTCTCCGATGACTTTTTTTTTTTTTAACCTTTTTTCTCTAGAATCTTGTCAATTCTGCCCTTTCACAGAAATGCTAACCTTTCAGAGATGATCAGCCAATCAGGAGTTCCTCTGGGTTAGGGCAGCAAACCACAGCCTGGAAATGTCCCTGGAGTCCTGGGACCTTGGCTGTTTTCTCCCTGTTGGCTGCTCAAAGGGCTCTTTCTTCGCTGCTATAGACATTCCTTCCTGGGGTAGGGTAAGAGAGAGAGAGAGAGAGAGAGAGAGAGAGAGTGTGTGTGTGTGTGTGTGTGTGTGTGTGTTGGGGGAACTGGGTTCACTAAAAGAAGACAAGGGGCTGATGGTTTGTATGTGCTTGAGAATTCAGAAGGCTGTCTTCTGGGAACTGAAAGTTTCAGCCACTCTCCTGAATTCTCTCTTTTCCAAGACTGTTCAGTGTGGTCAAGACCCTAGCCCACCCTATCTCCAGGAATACCCCAGCGAGAAATTCCTGCCAAAGACAGGCCGTATTTGCTTCCCAAATGTGCCTTAAAAATGTGATCGACCAGGGGTGCCTGCGTGGCTCAGCTGGTTAAAGCCTCTGCCTTCAGCTCAGGTCATGATCTCAGGGTCCAGGGATCGAGCCCCGCATTGGGCTCTCTGCTCAGCAGGGAGCCTGCTTCCCCCCACCCCCCTCTCTCTACCTGCCTCTCTGCCTACTTATGATCTCTGTCAAATAAATAAATAAAATCTTAAAAAAAATGTAATCGACCACGAGATTCTGCCACTTCCTGGCTCTGTGGGCACAGCTTTTCATCTCTCTGGACCTGTTTCCTCTTCTGTGAAATGGGGTAATAGTGCCTACCTCACAGGTTCTTGTGAAAATTAAACGAGGCAGCACACAGAAGTATCCCATGAAGGCGCTCTGTGCTGGGAAGAAACCTCCATGTGTCAGCCTGGGTCAGCCACTAGGTAGTTCACAGCCGTGGGGGTGGGTTCTGGAAGCAGAGGGCCAAGTTCAAACACTGGCTCAACCACAGATCAGGGTGACTGGCAAAACTACCCAGTGCAATAGTGCCTCCATCAGAGATCATGTTGAGACAGGGAAGCCAAAGGGACCCCATGAAAGGAAAAGCTTTTTTCTCCTTTGCTTCTTTTCTGGCTTCTGCTCTTGCTAGGACCGTCACCCCCACCTTCCACCTGCCTTAACAAATGTCTACCTTGTAAAGGCCAGGGAATTCACGGTTAATTTGGAGTCTTCCAGCACAATACAGAACATCTGAGGAGTGTCCAGTGAGGTCCCCATGAACATTTTTCAAGAGCATGGACTCCAAGTACCTTGAAGCAAGACCCCTGGCTCTAGGGCATAAATGACTTATGGGGGACCTCTGAGCACTCATCTTTGTTCAACCAATTCCTAGATGCCTGAGAGGACACGGACGCCAGACCATTGTCCTCAGTAAAAACTCCAGACCCGGGACACCTGGGTGGCTCAGTGGGTTAAGCCGCTGCCTTCGGCTCAGGTCATGATCCCAACGTCCTGGGATCGAGTCCCGCATCGGGCTCTCTGCTCGTCAGGGAGCCTGCTTCTCCCTTCCCCTCTCTGCCTGCCTCTCTGCCTACTTGTGTGATCTCTGTCTATCAAATAAATAAATAAAATCTTAAAAAAAAAAACAAAACTCCAGACCAAAAGCAAACCCAAGACTCATGCTCCTTTTCCTCTCTGAGCCTCCCAGATGCTCCATATTTACTCTCCCTAGATCTTCAGTAAACTCTGCTCTTACTTCCTCTCAGCTCGAGCTTGATTTCCATCCTGTAGGAACCCAAGGGCCCCTTCTGCTGGTCCTGTGGGACTCCCCTCAGGGTCCTCAGACCTGGCCTGCTGCATCAATGTGACAATATAAATACATACATACAAAGCATTTAGACAGGGTCTGGCAGAATGCACACCCAATAAACGGATGCTAGAATCTTTCCCCTTATTATGATCCTTAATTCTCAGCATCCCCTTCTTTTTTTTTTTTTAAAGATTTTTTGTTTATTTGACAGACAGAAATCATAAGTAGGCAGAGAAGCAGGCAGAGAGAGAGAGAGAGAGAGAGAGAGGAAAGCAGGCTCCCTGCTGAGCAGAGAGCCCAATGCAGGGCTTGATCCCAGGACCCTGAGATCAGGACCTGAGCCAAAGGCAGAGAGGCCTTAACCCACTGAGCCACCCAGGCGCTCCAGCATCCCCTTCTTCTATGGGGATCATTCTAGATCACAAAGCACTAGATGCCTGAGTTTAGTGGTGACCTTCAAGCATATTAACACCAGTAACCATCAGGGCCTGAGTGAGACGGACCCGAGCTGCTGACAACTGGATCTCACCTGGGAAGGAAGGCTACATCTCACAGCTACTCTAGATTCTACGTGTATGAATGATGGACCACTCACCTTCTCAGACATTATAGGCAGGAAGAATGGGGTTTCTATGCATTCAACTCATTTTATAGGTGTATGTCCTATGTGGTATATGCTAGTAACGCAACAGTGACAAGCACAGGGAATATGCATTTTTTTAAAAGATTTTATTTATTTGACAGACAGAGATCACAAGTAGGCAGAGAGGCAGGCAGAGAGGGGGAAGAGAGGGGGAAGCAGGCTCCCTGCCGAGCAGAAAGCCTGACCTGACCGATGCGGGGCTCGACGGATGCGGGGCCCGATCCCAGGACCCTGGAATCATGACCTGAGCCGAAGGCAGAGGCTTTAACCCACTGAACAACCCAGGCACCCTGGGAATATGCATTTTTAAAAGCTCCCCATTGACTCTGAATATCAGCCAGGGTTGAAAACTTACCCCTTGATGTTTCAGTTGGAATAAGCTCTTCAGACAAAGCTAAGAGAACTAGATCCTGCCACCCTGCTTGCCTCTCCCCACTGCTCTCCAAGGTTGGGAAGTGTATTCCCTACAGGAATAGGGGATCCGCACTTAAGATCAGGAAGAACAGAGACTAAGTCTCTTCCCTGCTGGCCTCCTTTCCAGCACTACCCCTTCCTCAATCCAGAAAACGCAGCAAAGGGAAGGCCCTCCAGCTCCCTGGGAGCCTGGGAGTAGCAGCGGGGGCTGGTGTAGGCAGACAGGGTGTAGGGGCCCACCCTGAGGCCCTGGCTTGCAGGCCTGACACCTTGGGATAACAGCCATTTGGCCAGCAGCAGCCAGGGAGGGGATAATGCTGAAACCAAACAGCTCAACAGCCAGAAGCAATTTGCCCCAAGTATTGGTCCTGCTTGGAGGCAAAACAATTAGTAGGTTGATGACAGCCTGATGCTTGAGAAATCACTTTTTTTATAAAAGGAAGGAAAAGCAGGGTTGCTTAAAAGAAGCCCTTTAACTCAGAAGGCAGTTCCATCCACCTTACAAATTCAATGCCCTCTGAATACACATCCATCTGTCACAGCAGGGAATCTTTTAACTAGCAAAAGAGCAAGAGAAGGAATTCAGATCAACATCACGGGCTCTAGCAATAAAGCTGGTGCCGATTCACCCCTTTCCCTGGAGGCAGGAAAGAATCAAGGAAGAATTTCAAAATCTTTTTATACAATTAAAGACCAGGATCCGGTGGGGGAAGGGAGCAAGGACAGAGATCAAGAAGCTTAAGACTTGCTATTTTCAGCTCAAAATAAATCATGATAAGAAAGGAGTAGAAGGTGTGATTTTATTTTTAAGATCTAATCTAAGGCAGGAGGGTGGGCTGAGCCAACAGTCAGGCCAGTACCGATCTTCTCGCCCCTCCTCCAGCCCCCCAAAACAAAACCAGAGCTTGCTACATGCTTCCAGAATTGTACAGTCTTGAATTACAGTTTTCAAATAATTCAGATTCCACACTTAACAAATTTCAGAGATGTGAGGCAGATTACAAAGAAAATCCAGCAAAACACATCCAAAGAACTGTACACAATCAAGATGGTAGCAAAGAACAAGACAACATGGTAATTTTGAAACAAGAGGACCAGCACATTACACACCAAACCAATAAAAAAAGGTTCTGTAAGAAATACACCTTCATAGGGAATCTGGGTGGCACAGTCAGTTAAGCGTTCGCCTCTTGGTTTCCGGCTCAGGTCGTGATCTCAGAGGGCAATGGGATCAAGCCCTGGGGCTCCACGATCATTGGGGAGTCTGCTTGAAGATTCTCTCCCTCCGCCCCTCCCCCACTATGTTCGCTCTAAAATAAATAAATCATACACACACATTCATGATTTCTCAAAATGACTTTAGCATCTGCTGTCGTCAACAATCCCTTTCTAGAAGTCGAGAACTCTTAACATGCTCCAATCACCGATTGTTTATGAAGCCAACACAAAGGAAAATGGGTAGAACCCTAGCACTGTGCATTATTAAAAAGCATTTCTTCAGGGCACCTGGGTGGCTCAGTGGGTTAAAGTCTCTGCCTTCGGCTCAGGTCATGATCCCAGGGTCCTGGGATCAAGCCCCGCATCACATCAGGCTCTCTGCTCAGAAGGGAGCCTGTTTCCTCCTCTCTATCTGCTTCTCTGCCCACTGGTGATCTCTGACAAATAAATAAAATCTTAAAAAAAAAAAAGCATTTCCTCAGCAGAGCCAATTAAGTTCTTTGAAAATACAGATCAGTGGGCTGCCGGGCAATTTCAAGGTCTACAGGTATTAGGACTGGCAACCCAGGGTTGGGTTGGGTTTGGTGCTTCCTTCCAGCAGAGCATGACCACATATTTATTCGTCCTCCTCAGATACTCTTAAATCAGGGACAAAAATGAACATATGCTATGTTCATGCAAACACATACACACACGCACGCGTTTATAAAGTGGATCTCTTTCCTCCCCAAAAAGCTTTTCTCCTTATTTTAAGATTTACTAGCTCATCATTCACAAGATTAGAACTTTCTAACAACTGCAAAGTTAGAGATTAAATGTTATAGTCCCAGCCCTCAGGAATCAGACTGCAGATTCTGCTGCCTGTTCTCTCCATGGAGATGGCCAAGTTCCCT
This sequence comes from Taxidea taxus jeffersonii, assembly GCA_003697995.1. Lineage (NCBI taxonomy): Eukaryota > Metazoa > Chordata > Mammalia > Carnivora > Mustelidae > Taxidea > Taxidea taxus. The sequence continues at coordinate 73,511 of ML104651.1, read as the reverse complement.
TTCTGCAGACATGGGTGGTTAAATCTGGAGTCTTTTCCAATAAATGCATTTTAAAAATGTGAGCCAGAGGGTGTCTGTCAGTTGTGGGGAAACAAGCCTCCTGCTTACAAGCACTCTCGCGACGGAGGCTGGCAACCCCACTTCCATGTATGGAAGTGAACGAAAGCAGAAAAACCTCAGGCATGAGTCTGGGCAGGGCTGGGGGGCGGGGGCAGCATTCCTCACGGTGAAGCCAGTCCTGGTCCAGAGGGATGGGCTACGCACGCCCTGCCACCCTGCCCCTGGCCTGGGGTCCTGCAGATTCTTTAGTGGAATGGCCATAGGGCAGGAAGGATGGGAAGTAGCAGGACAACGGGCCCAGCGGTCAACAGGCAGAAGGCACCCAGGAAGTGGAGGCTCATCCACTCTGAAGGCTCAGACAGAAGGAGCCACGCTGGCCCAGGAGCAAAGGCTGAGCCCGGAAACCCAGTCCTACTAGGCTCCCTCGTGCACTGACCTCAGCGCAGTGGAATGCAGAATTCTCCACGATTTGCCATCCATCACCATTGCTCTCACAAGGCCAAGCACTAAAGGGAGGGAAGATTTTTGTGTGTGGTCTAAGAGACTCCTAAGGCTCAAAGGACAGTGCCCCACTTCTTGCCAGGGCAAGTGTGGAAGTTGCAAAAAAAGAAAAAAAAAAAAAGTTCAGGTCCCTACAGGTGCCATTGGCTATAAGGCTCTGGGTAAGTAACTTCAGAGCTCTGTACCTCAGGATCCTTGTCTGTGCAATGGGGATAAGAACAGTATACCTGGGGTGCCTGGGTGGCTCAGTGGGTTAAAGCCTCTGCCTTCGGCTCAGGTCATGATCTCAGGGTCTTGGGATCGAGCCCTACATCGGGCTCTCTGCTCAGCGGGGAGCCTGCTTCCTCCTCTCTCTCTCTGCCTGCCTCTCTGCCTACTTGTGATCTCTGTCAAATAAACAAATAAAATCTTAAAAAAAAAAAAAAAAAAAAGAACAGTATACCATCTCTCTCCACGCACTCTCCAGGCTCTGGATCTGCTGGTGACTCACAGGCCTTTCTGAGGCCCAGACCCACCACTCTGCAAACAAAGGAGCATCTCTACTTGCTTGTACTCTCCTTAGCCACCCCCTGCAAACCGACAGCCTCTCATTTCCCAGGTCTTGGCTGGTGACACACCCGGAAGCCACTAACTCCTTCCTGTCTCACCCTGTGTTAGCTCAGGCTGCCATTAACAAAACACCAAGAAACAGGGGGACTTTAACAGCAGACATTATTTCTCACACTTCTGGAGGCTGGGAAGTCCAAAATCAAAGCGCTGGCAGATTCTGTGTCTGGTGAGAGCTCTCTTCCTGGTCCATAGACCACTGCCTCACACAAGGGTGTGGGGACAGCAAGCTCTCATCTCCTCATAAAGGCACGGATTCCTCGATGAGGGCCCCATCTCATGACCTCATGGAAACCTAATCACCTCGTAAAGGCCCCGCTTCTAAACGCCACCACACTGGGGGCTAACTTCCACACATATATCTGGAAGGACATAAATATGAGCATACCTCATTTTACTACACTTTGCTTGACCGTACTTTGCGTTTTTTTAATAATGATGGTCTGTGGCAAGCCTGTGTTGAACAAGTCTATCAGCGCCATTTTCCCAAAGCATCTGTTCACTCTGTGTCTCTGGGTCACATTCTGGCAATTCTCGTAATATTTCAAACTTTTCCAATATTACTATATTTGAATTGCTGTGATCTTGTGATGGTAAAATGTTAATGGATGAAGAGTTGTTTCTCTTGGTTGAGCAAAGAAAGTGGTTTCTTGAGACAAAATCTACTCCTGGTGAAGACTCTGTGAAGACTGTCGAAATGACAACAAAGGATTTTTTTTTTTAATTTTTAAAGATTATATTTTATTTATTTGAGAGAGAGTGTGTGTGAGAGAGAGAGAGAACATGAGAAGAGGAAGGGTCAGAGGGAGAAGGAGGCTCCCGGCCAAGCAGGGAGCCCAATGTGGGACTTGATCCCAGGACTCCAGGATCAGGACCTGAGCCGAAGGCAGTCGCTTAACCCACTGAGCCAGGCGTCCCGTCGACAAAGGATTTAGATTATTACATAAGCCTGGTTGCAGTGGCCGTGTTGAGAGGATGGACTCCATTTTGAAAGGAGCTCTAGTGTGGATCAAATACCATCAAACAGCATCACAGACTAGAGAGCTCGCTCGTGCAAGGAAGGGTCAATCGATGCAGCAAACTTCACTGTGGTCTTATTTTAAGAAATGGCCACAGCCGCCCAACCTTCCGCGACTGGCACCCTGATCAGTCCCCAGCTGTCAACCCAGAGGCAAGACCTTCCACCAGCAAAAAGATGGTAACTCACTGAAAGCTTACACAGGGTCCGCAATTTTTTAGCAATAAAGTATTTTTAATTAAGGTATGTACATTTTTAGATGTGCTATCGCACACTTACCAGACTACAGTATAGTACAAACATAATTTTTATATGCATTAGGAAATGAAAAAATTCATTTGACTTGCTTTTACGGCAGTGGTCTGGAACAGATCCTGCTGTGTCTCCCCGATCTGTCTGTTCTGGTCCACAGCAGCTTCCAAAGCCAAGGACACGGCCACGGGTTGTATCTCCAAAGGCTTCTCAGACCCACTTCCCTCCCTCCCATCCCATCCCCACTGCCCTGTGTAGTTTCCTCACCATCTTTCCCTCTCCGTCCCATGCTGTCTACTAGATATATGGACGGTTCCCGACTTGACAGTGATTTGATTTTTTTACTTTACAATGATGCGCAAGCAATATGCTTTCAGTAGAAATTGTACTTCAAATTTTGAATTTGGATCTTTTCCTGGGCTGGCAATGTGCGGTGCCTCCCCTCTCGTGAGGCAGGGCAGAGCCCCGAACCGCAGCTCCCAGCTACTCACACCTCTGCCAGCGTGAACAAACCAGTACGCTCACGACCGTTCTGCACTCATACAACCACTGGTTTTTACTTTCAGTAGAGTATTTAATCAATTGCAAGAGAGTCAACACTTTACTATAAAACAAGTGTGGTGTCCAATGATTTTGCCCAACTGCAAGTGTTTGGAGAACGTTTAAAGTAGGTGAGCCTCGGCTACAATGTTTGGAAGGTTAAGGTATGAAATACATTTTCAACTTACGATATTTTCAACTTACCATGGGGTTTATTGGGACAATCTACACTCAATTGAAAAAATTTTAGTAGCCACTAAAAAGTAGAAAGAATCTGGTAGAAATTAGTTTTCATGATATATCTTACTTAACCCAATATAGCCAAAAGATTATCATTCCAACACGCAAATGATTAAAAAAAAAGGATTAATGAGATAGCTTCCATTCTTTTCTTGGCACCACCTCGCTGACATCTGGTATATATTTAACACAGTACATCTCAGGACCAGCCACATTTCAAGGTACTCAAGGTCACACATGGCTAGAAGCTGTTGCACCGTGTGGCTCTGGTCTCTTGCCCTCGAGTCCACTGTGTACATGGCTATGATGGTTATCTAATCTGGTTATGGAAGGGCCCTTCTCAGAATGCAACAGTGGCTCCCATCAGGACACAGTCCTGCACTCTAATGTCCCTTCATCTTCTGCCCCCTGCTTGCCTATTTAGCCTCGTCCCTCATGGTTCACTCCTACCTCTCACGCTAGGCTCCGGCAACGAGGAACTGCAAAATGCAGTTTGTATAACAGTGAGTATGGTAGGATACTAATTGGGTTTCTTATTTGGTTTTTGCTTGTTTGTTTGTTTTTTAAGTAATCTCTACACCCAACATGGGGCTCGAACTCACAACCTCAAGACCAAGAGTTGCACAATTCAACGACTGAGCCAGCCAGGCACCCCCTAATTTTGTTTTAAACATATTTATTTCTTTAATTTTAGAGATTTTATTTATTTATTTGAGAGAGAGAGAGAGAGACAACACAAGCAGGGGGAGTGGGAGAGGGAGAAGCAGGCTTCCCACTGAGCAGGGAGCCCGATGCGGGGCTCAATTCCAGGACCCCGGGATCATGACCTGAGCTGAAGGCAGACGCTAAATGACTGAGCCACCCAGGTGTCCTTAAACATAGTTATGCGTGGGTATCTATAAAACGTGTGAGGGTACAGATGACAGGTACACATTTGCATAGAAAAAACTCCAGAAACACAGGCATCAAAATGTAAGAAATCATGACCCGTGGTTGGTGGGATATGGACAATTCTGAGCATGCTTCCTTCTGCAAATGCGTATTTTTCTCATTTTTTTATAACCCCACAATTAAAAGATGTAGTGGGAATAAAGGAACTTGCCGAAGGCATGGGCCCTAAAACCCAGCACAATTACAGTATAAACGTTGCTCTGCATGTTTATTCGGCCCATTGTTATTTATGAATTCCATCTTTGCAAATTTGCCTCCTTGCTCAGATTTATTTGTGACCCTCAAATTGATCTAGTGATGCCTTTGCAGTCAGTCATAGACATGCGCTGGTGAAAAATCTGAGTCACCCGCCTGCCACACATGTCCCAGAGGAGGTCCAACTAGGCAGCATGCTGCCTCCTTGTTCCAGCCTGTCCTGTAAACAACTGTCCCTTGTGTGGTCTGTTTAGTGCCATGTTTTTCACGCTTCTGTGCGTTTTGTTGGTGACCTCACTGTTTAAAATGGTTCCTAGACACCATGCTGAAATACTGTCCAGTGTCCCTTGTGCCTTGCGCAACAAGGCTGTGCCGTGTCCTAAGGAGGGAGATAAGCTGCGTTCAGACACAGGCTCTACCGCTGTGGCCCTAAGTTCGGTTTCACTGAATCCACAGGCTGTGTCGCATGCAGTGTTGTAAGGCAGAAAGAAGAATGAAACAAGTTGTGTGTGGTCCCCGGGCAGGGAGGGGACCGCGCGTGCCCACGGTCACCACGGCTCCATGCCACATCTGCTCTCTGGAGGGCAAACAGCAGAGCACGGCTTCAAGAAGATGGTGCAGGGTTTCTGAAAGTATGTTCAAGCACACCAAGATGATGCATTAATATGAACTGCCTTGAGGAATGCTTCCCACCCCAAGTTTTGGGACATCTAAAGTCTCCCTCTAGGACAATCGCTGGTCTGGCCCAGCAGCCCCCTTTCCGGACTCAAGGCCGCAGCCAAGTGTGTGTCCGAGGAGGGCGGCTCCGTGCCAACCAGGCTCCTCTCCTCTCCAGCTTCCCTCTTCCTTGCTCAGGTCAGAATGACCTCCTGGAGACACAGGGCAAGTTCCCGCAACCCCAGGTCTCATGGCAAGGTACCCGGGGTTCAGGTCCCGGCAATCCCTCAACACGGGAAGGGCGCTAACTTCCTGGACAGGCCCCGAGATAACATGCCTCCTCTCCCTTCCCCGCCGGCCCAGCAGAAAAAAATGCCAAGGCCGCCAAGTCATCCGAATGGAATTTCTCTTTCACACTTCGGAGCCCCATCAGCCTGGACTCACCAACTGAAACACCTGGCTCCTTTTAAATGCCTTTCTTTACATCACAGTATTTCAGCCTTGGTCATAATCCCCTTGGTAAGTGCTCAGTGCGGTTGCTTGGTGAAGTAACATGTTTGTTTTTTCAGCGATGAGCTCCAGCCACCTGAGGCTTTCCACGGAAGGAGGTCTCACCAGCGCCCTGGGCCTGACCCCGGCCCTTCCTCAGGAAAGGGGCTCGGCTCGCAGGCACAGGCTCCTGGGACAGGGAAAAATCGCAGTCCTGCTGTCTACAGGCCAAGATCCACAAAATCACTTGGGAAAAACAGGACTGTGACATTTCCCTCTTTCCAGGATGCTTATCTCTCTGTGCTACCAGCGAAATTTGGCAATGTCCTACAGACGCTGCTGGCCATTCTTATTTGAAGTGCCACCAGGGGGGGCGCCTGGGTGGCTCAGTGGGTTGAGCATCTGCCTTCTGCTCAGGTGATGATCTGAGGGTCCTGGGTTCGAGCCCCGCATCGGGCTCTCTGCTCGGTGGGGATCCTGCTCCCCCCCCTTCCTGCCTCTCTGCCTACTTGTGATCTGTCAAATAAATAAATAAAATCTTTTAAAAAAATAAATAAATTGCCACCAGGAAGGATATCAAGGAATATCATGGACCCAGCAGGAGACCTGGGCCCTAGAGGCTGGTCAGCAACGTGGCAGCATTCGCTCAGGCCTTAGTTTTCTCAGCTGTAAAGGAAGGCAGCGGCTACATAATCCCCAACCTCCTTCCCGGTTTAACATTCAAAAACCCCATTGCCCAATGTTATATAATAAGAACATCGGTTTAATTATGATTCAAGCACAAATATACAGAAGGATGTACGTCTCTTTTACCTTTGAAACTCGCCTTATTGCTTGGAATTCTGGTCCTCTTTCTACCCAACTCCCGCCAACTCTTCGATTCTTGGTCCCAACCACCTCATTCTTTCTTTCAATAAGTCTTTCTGCCTAACATTCATTAATAAGTTATACCAAACGTATTAAGGATGAAGAACAAAGATGAAGGGTGCAGAGTCCCTGCCCTCGGCAACATTCTGGTCTGGCCGGACCGGACACTCAGCGGTCACCACCACCCGACCAGCCGTCATGCGCCACCACCGTGCTAAGGGCTTTTTCAATTCTTCCATCTTCTTCAAACTTCCACAGCGGCCCTACAAGGTAGTACTACTACCATTCCCATGTTACAGGTGGGGAAACCAATTTGGAAAGATCAGAGTACATTGCCCGATCTCAAAGCTAGAGAACAGGAGCGCGAGGTCGGAGCCAGGTCACCCACGAGAGGGGCCAGCCTCTCCGGCTGCTGTCTGACTAGGTCAGAGCCGTCCAACTCAGTTCTCGGAGCTTCTGCTGGCAACCCCATCCCCATTAGAACCAACTCACCAACCACTGTCCAACAGAGACTCTAAGTTCATATCTAAGTGTGTGTGTGTGTGTGTGTGTGTGTGTGTATGTACACGCATACATATCTCGTGCCTTATCTCCCCAGGAAAATTAAAATTAAAAATGCCTTTGAGACCAGGGACTTTGTCCACTAATTTCGCTGCATCCTGACACTGCCTGCAGCAAATGAGATACTCAAAAAGCACGTGACTGACCGAGGCTGGCCAGTATCAATACAAAGCAATGAAAAGCACAGGCTTGATTTTTGTAATATGAATGCATATTGATGAGAAATCCAGCTTAGGAGCCTCTTAATCCCCGTTGTTGCCCCCCCCTCCCCAACACTGCACAATAGTGGAAAATTCCCAGAGAGATTTCTTTTCCTTTATTTCACAAACAGAAGCCATTAACACAGGGTTTCTTCTATTGGATCGAACAAAGAACATTAGAAAAGGAATTTCTGCAACCTGGCCCGCGATGAGGTTATTGGGTTTGACTTTGACCTCTTTGGTACAAAGGCATCAGTTTCCTACTACCTGGCACGTCTGGAATCCAGACCTTCTTTTCTCATTCCAAGCCCAAACCCTGAGAGAGGCCACGATCACTGTGTAAGCAGTCAGCTTCCCAGAGTCTTCACCATGAAATCGCCCCTCCAAATCAGAAGCACCTGAAATGTACTCCTGACCACCGGCCAAAGGAACTTTTGTTTTCCCTATAAAAGGTAACAATGTTCACCCTGAGCTTGGGAGCCTGTGGTCACGCATCAGTTTCCAGACAGGTCTCTCTCTCCCCACCCTGTACTTGGTACTTAATTCTCTCCTGGGCTGGATCAAATGAACTTGCTCCTTCTCAACTTTCCCCCTTCATTCCCACATGGTTATTTATATCCAGAATATCTTTCTTTCTTAATCCACTGAACCACCCTCCCCCTCATTTGAAAAGGTCACTTTCAAGTTATTCTTTCCAGAAAGCGTTTTTTTTTTTTTTTTAAGATTTTACTTATTCATTCGACAGAGAGAGATCACAAGTAGGCAGAGAGGCAGTCAGAGAGAGAGGAGGAAGCAGGCTCCCTGCTGAGCAGAGAGCCCGATGCGGGGCTCGATCCCAGGACCCCGAGATCATGACCTGAGCTGAAGGCAGAGGCTTAACCCACTGAGTCACCCAGGCGCCCCAGAAAGCGTTCTTGAAGTAGGTTGTCGCAAACTCTTTTATCCCCCTCCGTTTTACTTTGCTCAGTAAGACGCGACTGAGCAAGGTTACTTGCTCATCTTCTGAAAATGCCACTTAACTGCCAACTAGATCAAAAGGGGGTAAAAACAAAACAAACCAAAAAAGCCCTGTTCTAAGACAAAGCATTCACAAACCAGATACACACTCTTTCAGGCAAGAGCACCATTATCTTCTTCACATAAGTTTTCATTTGAAAGTGATTACATTGAGAGCATTTGTAAATCAGGGACCCAGCACCACAGACACCACTACCCTAACATAATGTTAAGCAATGTGGGGTATTTGGTCCAACCTTTCTTCTTAACATCTGTTTAAACAGTGTTGTACTATGATCAGGGTATCTGTATAATTTAGAATCTTTTTTGAATACAATATCTGAAGTACAGTTTTGTGTTCCAGCAAAGGCCATTCGCTCCATTTTTAATAGCTGTTCAACATGATTCTGAGACTGTAATTTACTTAACCATTCCATAATGAACATTTAGTGTTGCCAATAATGTCTTACTATTATTACGCAGCTTGAAAGGATACCTTTGTGAAGATAAGGTGAGGCAAGAATCATTCTAGTTTTGTTCTGTCCTACAGGACGTACATTTAATCCTCATTTATGACCAACTGTTCAGAAAATATTCTCACTTCTAAACTAACACTCAGGGACACTTGGATGGCTCAGTGGGTTGAGCCTCTGCCTTCGGCTCAGGTCGTGATCACAGGGTCCTGGGATTGAGCCCCGCGTTGGGCTCTCTGCTCGGCGGGGAGCCTGCTTCCTCCTCTCTCTCTGCCTGCCCCTCTGCCTACTTGTGATCTCTGTCCTTCAAATAAATAAACAAAATCTTTAAAAAAACAAACAAACTGACATTCATCCCCTTTCTCTTCTTAAATCAAATCCCCTTTTAAAGTTCACTAGGTTGGGGCACCTGGGTGGCTCAGTGGGTTAAAGCCTCTGCCTTCAGCTTGGGTCATGATCTCAGGGTCCTGGAATCGAGTCCCGCATCGGGCTCTCTGCTCAGCAGGGAGCCTGCTTTCCCCCCTCTCTCTGCCTGCCTCTCTGCCTACTTGTGATCTCTGTCCTTCAAATAAATAAACAAAATCTTAAAAAAAAAAAATAAAGTTCACTAGGTCTTTGCAAAGTTTGCCTTTCATAATTTCTATTATCTATTTATCTATATAATAAACCTATTTAATTCCCATGGCAAACTTCTGATTTCTGTAAGCAACCTGCATCCACAAACTTACAACTGAAGTAGTTATAAGTTTTCTCAGCTGCCTCTTAACAGAAATGAGTCGGGAATGTTCAAAGGAAGGGGAAAAGCTGTGTGTGATATTTGATATGATGACTTTTGATGTAATATTTGTACATTTTTCTCAAACACCAGATGCACCCCAAAGATGTCTTAAAGGAGGTTTTAATCACCCTAAGTGGAAGAAATCACATCTTGAACATCTCTTAGGAGCTCACAATCTAAAACAGTTCGGCCTAATAAAATGAAGATCCCTCCGTAATGAAAATAACAGACATAATCCCTTACTATTTCGTAACTTTGGATTCTGGGGGTGATGGATTTTCTTAACGTGCAGCATACTCAGTAAATAAAAACCAATATTAAATACGGTTTGCCTAATAGCAGTCATCACAAAAGACACAGCATAATACAAGTGGCCGGCATGGGAAAGTCTTTTGTCCCTGTATAGACCCAAATACTCTTGGAAGGGAAGAATGACAGCTCAGAGAATGAACCTCTTAATTTAGCCAAATGGCAGGGCTCAGCACTGGAAATTCCACAGACACAGTCTTCTCAGGGCTTTATGTCAGTTCTAGAGGGGGCCCCTCTGCAAGGACAGGGAAAGCCTCTTTCAAAAGTCTCCTAGGCCCACCATACTCAGGGAACATGTCAGACTAAGCCATTTCCCTTATAGGGATTGTGGTATCTGGGAGGATTCTGTTCCTTGTCTCTGTGTTGGGTTCAAATACCAAGGCAGGCACAATACAAAGTTATCACAAGGCCATGCGATGACATTTCTAGTCTTTACCCACCGGAGAGAAAGAGTAGCACCTGTCATGGACAGCCAAGATCTGTTTAAAAGGCTTGGCTTAGGGGCACCTGGGTGGCTCGTAGTCCCAGTCCCAGGGCTCCAGGATTGAGCCCCATGCCAAGTTCCCCACTAAAAGGCTTGGCTTTTTTTTTTTTTTAAGTATGTCTCAGAGACACAGACATATGTACATGCTTATATAGGTACAAAATACCTCTCAAGAGATATGCGAGACACTGGTCACGGTAGCCGCTCTAGGGGAGGCAAGCTACAGTCAGCAGTGGGAGAGAGACTTCCTTATCCCTGCATGTCTTTCATTTTATCTGAAATTTTATTTAACATGTGAAGACATGGTCCTTTCACAAAGCAAAAATTAATTTCAAATGTTAAATCTACCTGTGTAGAAAATATGTAAGCAGAGACATTCATATATGCAGGATATGTCTATTCTTTTTTTTTTTTTTTAAGATTTTATTTATTAGAGCACAAGCAGGGGTGGCAGTAGAAGAAGAGAGAACAGGCTCCCCACTGAGCAGGGAGCCCTATGTGGGGCTCGATCCCAGGACCCTGGGATCATGACCCAAGCTGAAGGCAGACGCTTAACCGACTGAGCCACCCAGATGCCCCTGTCTATTCTTTTTCTGGAAGAATATGTAAGACACTGTTAGTGATTATCTCCAGAAGGAGGATTATTTTTATAACTAAAAAGTGAAATGCTGGGGCGCCTGGGTGGCTCAGCGGGTTAAGGCCGCTGCCTTCGGCTTGGGTCATGATCCCAGGGTCCTGGGATGGAGCCCCGCATCGGGCTCTCTGCTCGGCAGGGAGCCTGCTTCCCTTCCTCTCTCTCTGCCTGCCTCTCTGCCTACTTGTGATCTCTGTCAAATAAGTAAATAAAATCTTTAAAAAAAAAAAAGTGAAATGCTGGCTTTCTCTTGCAAATGGGAAAAAGTTAATAAGTGGAAAACAGTGTTTACATGCATGCCAGTAAAGAAATTATAAATGGCTTTTTAATGTGAACAGCATTCATTTGTTCTATGGATGAACACCCACAAACTCCAGGCTCCTCGTGAAGACACACACCATGTTTGTTCCAGGAATCTGGACTCACCTGGTAACTACTTTCTCGGTGGCTGTATGAGCCAAAAACTAGGCTCTGATGACCCCAGAAGAAGTCACTAACTAAGCCTCCACAGGAAAGCAGTGCCTCGAAAAGAGCTTCAAAACCAGAGTGTCCCACCACAGTCGCTGCAAATTAATACTCTCCACAGCTCCAAATGAAAGCGAATACGTTCAAGTGGTATTAAGTGGTATTTTACTCTTAAGCACGTTTGTTTAAAAGTAGGAACAATGCATCTGAGGGCTGAAGCCAGCAACCTTCTGCACATTTGGGAAAGTGATTTCCCCTAGGAAAAGTGCTTTAAGGCATTTAATTCCAATTTATCCTCAAACCTAACATGTGAAATGTCAGAATTCTTAGGTGCCAAACTGCTAAGCGTAGAACAGGTTTACACGTCACCTTGAATAAGGAAATATACCTGGGTGAGAAAATAAGCCCATTTTCAAATAGGGTAAAATTTTCAGAGTTAACGGAGTAACTCATCCTAGAAAGTCAAATATTATGAAAAATCTATCTCACAAGGACACCGGGTTGCTTTGTAGCTAGTTTCCTGCCTCTTGCTAATTTTGAAACAAAATGCCACACTTAATTAGCCAGCCAGATTCTCATCCTGCCTGAGCCCGATGGGGAGAAATGGCATTAAGGAAAAGACTCCCTCAGGCTCTATTAGTGCCCTAATGAGCCAATGGGGAGAGGGAGGTATTGGGATGGGGACAAGGCAGCCACAGCCTTCAGAAAGGGCAGGATCTGGACATCCAGAACAAAGGGGGGTGCTCCCAACTACACACGGACGGGATTTCTGGCCACAGCTCTTCCTACAACGTCCTCTGCAGGAAACAAATGCACCAACACTACACAGGGGCCCAGCTGACCTCGAAACTCTCCTCCTGTATTGTATGAATTACATCCAAGGGGGAGAAAACGTGCCCCCAAGATCACCTACCCCCAGCCATGGTTTCTTCACCGCCGGCAGCTAACAGATGGAAGGAGCACAGATTTTCAAAACGGGCAAAAGGGGGAAGATTCTGCAAACTACAGACCGGTGGAGTTGACACCAACCCTTCAACAGATGCTACAGCTCATTACAGTTACTAAACACACACTTTGGAAAAGAAGTGATCAATGTAGAAGCAAGCATGGGTTACACTACACAGAAGTCACTTTGGACTATCTTTCCTTGAAAGGGAATCAGCAAATGCCTAAGTTATAGCAAGCGATCTGTTCAGGTCTCCGATGGTCAGTGCGAACTGGATGGAGAAATGCGGGCTGAATGATATCACTGGGCAAATTTAGAACCAGCTGAATTTTAAGTTGTTTCGACAACTGACTAATACACTAAGATTAGGCTGGAGGAGTCTTCCGTGGTGTGATCTGGGCCTCCTTCCCCAGATTTAGTGATGGTCTGGAAGGGATCACATAGTTCAGAACTCAGAAAAGATTATGATTATCGTGGATGACCAGACACGCAGGCGAAAAGATTTTGACAGACGGCAGAAAATGATCAAATCTAAGTAAACTTATTCTTTTTTAAAAATTTACTAATTCATCTGAGAGAGAGCAAGAGAACACAAGCAGGGAGGAGGGGCAGAGGGAGAAGCAGACCCCCGCCTGAGCAGGGAGCCCAACGCAGGGCTTGGTCTCAGGCAGATGTTTAACTGACTGAGCCACACAGGCGCCCTAAGTAAGCTTATTCTTGAGGATAACTGATACAAGATTTGGGACTGTGTTCTCGTTTGTTTAGGTATTAAAATGATGAAGAAGACTTTGGAGTTTTGGTTGACAATAAGTCAACACAGCGTAATGTGATTGTCAGAAAAGCTAATGCAATCTCAAACTATGACGGCATAAGTTTAGATAATACCTCTACAAAGAAGCTAACAATGCCTGACCCTTTGTGCCCGAGACAGACCATCCTGGCATCTGTGTTCAGGTTTGGGGACTACCCTTTCAGAGAGGTCCCAGACAATCTTGCGGAGGGCTCAGACACAAATGGCCAGGATGGGAATGAAATCTGAACCCGAATCATAGGAGAAATGGCCAAAGGACCAAGGGAATCTTTCATCTCAGAGACAGAAGAGTTGTCTACAGTTCCTTGAAGGCTGGCCGTTCCCGAGGAGAGGACGGCTGATGTCAGAATGGCCTTCCAAGGAGATGGTACTTTGTGGTCACTAGAATGCTCCCGCAGAGGCTGACCACTTGGCAGGCACGCCGCCATGGGGTTAGCACAGATGACTCAACTGGGCATCTGCAGTTCATTCTTATCCCCTCCCTTGGGTAACACATTCTCATTTTCCTTGGTAAGCACCTCCCCAACAACCATCCCTTTCCTGATGCTCAGCCTTCTTGGTTTGTGACCCCACTTTCTGGCTCTACAGGTGTGGATATGACTTAAGTTTGGTCAATCAGAATATTACATACCCTGACTATGGGGACTGGACCTGGGATGAGAGGGTGACCCAGCTGGCTTCCTTCTGCTGGGGTTCTGAGAGGACAGGATGCAAACCCAGAGCTGCGGTGGCCCTCGTGTCAGTCGGAGAGCAGGCTGCTGGAGGTCAGGGCCCTGGCGGACAGATGGAGAAGGGCAGCCCGTCTGGAGGACCTATGAAGTGGCCAACACCGGGACATCTCAGCAACAACAGCCTAAGATACTTTTGAACCAAAGAGTCAACATTCTATAGACCTTTATAGATTAAGGGGGAAATACAGATAAGGGGTTGGAATGTGGCAAGGGGGCAGACCCAGAGAAAGTTCCAAGTGGAAGGAGAAACTTAAGGTTTAAGGAGACTTTAGAGACACAGCTACCAAATGCAATGCGTAGACCTTATCTGGATTCAAACAAATAACTGTAAAAATAAATAAATAAATTATGAGAATATCAGAGAAATTTGAATACTGACTGGTATTTGCTGATATTAAGGAATTACTAGATTTTTTTTTAGGTTTGATAGGATATTGTGATTTTTAAAGATTTTTTTATTTTATTTTATTTATTTGACAGAGATCACAAGTAGGCAGAGAGAGAGAGAGAGAGAGGAGGAAGCAGGCTCCCCACTGAGCAGAGAGCCCAATGCGGGGCTCAATCCCAGGACCCTGGGATCATGACCTGAGCCGAAGGCAGAGGCTTAACCCACTGAGCCACCCAGGCGCCCCTGTGATTTTTTTTTTTAAAGAATTACTAAGGGGCACGTGGATGGCTCAGTGGGTTAAGCCTCTGCCTTCGACTCAGGTCATGGTCTCTGGGTCCTGGGATCGAGCCCCACATCGGGCTCTCTGCTCAGTGGGGCACCTGCTTCCTCCTATCTCTCTGCCTACTTGTGATCTTTCTGTCAAAGAAATAAATAAAATCTTAAAAAGAAAGAAAAGAGTTACTTAGTGAAATTTTTTTTTTTAAGATTTTATTTATTTCTTTGACAGATAGAGATCACAAGTAAGCAGAGAGGCAGACAGAGAGAGAGGGGAAGCAGGCTCCCTGCTGAGCAGAGAGCCTGATGTGGGGCTCGATCCCAGGACCCTGAGATCATGACCTGAGCTAAAGGCAGAGGCTTAACCCACTGAGCCACCCAGGCACTCCTAGTGAAATGTTTATGAAGGAAATGATCTGATGCCTGGGAGCTGCATCAAAGCAGTCTAATGAGGAGGAGGGAGAGAGGGTGTACATGAGTCAGTGATCTTTCTATCTGGGTGCTGGGTACAAAAGGGCTCACTGTGCTATTTTCCCTACCAGTGTGATGTTTGACGTTTTCCATAATAGTCAAAAAATAAATGGCAGGAGAAATATACACAGACCAGACTCCGCTACTCCCTCCCAGCTCAAAGGTGAAATTGGAATCCATTCAGGACAACTGAGCAAGCTGTCAAAGAGACAGTCTAGAATTGTACCAGTATTCAAAGATACAGATGTGTCATCAAATCAACAACTGGCCAGTAATTATCGCTGTCCTAGTAAGAAACTGCGGGGAGATAAGATCACATGACCAGCCACTAGACACTGAGTCTAGGTGCCCAGCATAAGGGAATGCTGAGGGTAGGAGTGATACAAAGAAATGAAAGCTGAGAACTATTCTCTCCTGTACTCTGAATAGGCATAACATAGGGGCGGAAATATCCAAGCGCCTGGGGAAAACATTTAAGAGGCACTTACTATGCACTTGGCACTGTTCTAAATACTTTTCGAACCTTAACTCATTTAACCCTTAATGGCAACCCTCTAAAGTGGACATTATCATCTCCATTTTAAGGACCAGGACTTAGAAACACACAAGCCAGGTAGCTTGCACCAAAATCACATTGCTAGAGAGTGACAGAGGTGTGATTCAAACCCGGGAAACCCAGACCCAGAGCCCACACTCTTCTTACCCCATGTGCAACAGATTCGGAGCGTTCACTTCTAATAATGGAGAATTGGTAAAGATCCGTGGGGACAAACGCTTTCTTAAGCTGCAGCTAAGCAGGGGCCCAAAGTGGAGAAAAAGCTGTCCTCTCACCTACACTCACTGCCATTCAGAGCTGTTGTTCCGCCCAATCTGTATATTTCACATCAAACCCTGAGGAATGACTAACAGATGAGGCAGCTGTGCTGTGAGCCACCACGATCAAAAGAAAACTGTCTTGACCTGATCACATTTAAAGGGGAAAAAAGGCAACATCTTCTGATTTTAAACAGACTGCATCCATTCAGATTTCTATCCCTGGCACGCTGACCAAAAAAGACAAATAAAAAGCTATACAACGGATTCATCTGGATAAAATTCTCATAGGAAAACAAAAAGAGAAACCCTATCCCTAGAAGAGTGAAACTCACCACACCCTGTTTTATGACTATGCAACAATGATCTGAGATAAAAGCATTCTTAACTGGCGAAATATTACTTGAATTCACCTGTAATCGGTGTTTGCATTGAAATAATACGGTGGGGAGTGGGTGACAGAAGGAATGCTGAACTTGAAGCATACATGGTTTTCTAAAGAGGATTTTCTTAAGTGTAGTTCATACAAAAACGCATTGTATATCTGGTCCAAGAGTTAGGACCAGCAAGCGGCAGAAATTTATGTTTGCTTTTAATCACGGATGCCACAGAACAAAAGTTTCCATTACAGAGCTTCACTTGAGAATAACAGCACTCAAAAAATTTTCAATTACTATACTTCTTACTTGTCATAAAGCAGAAAGCACATGTTTGAGATTTTACTGGAAGTTAGAACAGCAGTTTCCGAAAACCTCATAAAAGGGAGGACTGATTTAGTCCTAGGATCTCGGCAGGATACCTGAAGTTCAATTTTGTCTCTGAACAAAAGCACTGTAGCAGCCCGCAGGCTTTGCATAGGATAAAGGGAGTTGGGGGCACTTCACTCACTGGCTGATCTAAAAAAAGCCAAATCGTTAAAAGGCCCTTAGAAGCCACCACCACCACCACCACCACCATCATCACAACGATCACGGAAAGGAAGCAACAGAAAAGCAGCTCTGGCTTTCCCATCTTCCAGGCAAGTGCTTTCAGCAGTTAAAACTACTTCTATCTTGTTTCGGGTTCTTCTATGCAGATCTAGAGTGAATCCACACCAAAAGCCATTTGTTGAAAAGAGAACTTCCAGCTCCCTCCTCTTCCATGGAGAACATTTGATGTGAACGTTCGGTAAGATACAATTTCACGAACAGAAAGGACTGAGTTGCATTTAAGGGAGTTCAGCTGAGCCCTTTCATCTGACACTGTGACCCTTATCTAATAATCGGTTCTCTTTGCTTCAGTTCTCCAACTCGAATATACTTTGAAAAGTTAAAACGTTTGGCATCTACTGATTACTGGCTGCTGGGAGATGTAACACGCATGCATTTCTGAGTTCCTTGGAAGAAAGATTCGGAGAAACACAAACTATCTATGAAATACAAAAGCTTGGAATGGTAAGTCTGCAGATAGAAGACTATTTTAATGGCCTAGGATTTTTGACATTTCAAACATGGAGAGTATAGAGACTTTTCCTATTTTTGAGCACAGCATTACAGGGCAATCGAGTTACACGTCTATTTGCTTGTGTAAGCGCTCCCGGAAGCACTCATTAAGAAACAAAAACAAACAAAAACACCCACATACTGCAGATATATACAATTATACAATTCAATTAAAGCCCAATTCTAATATTAAACGTTAAAATCAAGCTCTGTAATAGTGAAAGTGCACATTTCGACTTAACACGGTATGGAAACTATCATGTTTTCATGTTCCCAGTCGAAAAGTCACATGCCTGCTTTCTGTGATCACGTTACCCCATGTCTCTGCCCCTAAGAACTGATTAGCATCCATTCCCTCTGGTTGGTTTCTGTCCTCAAGGAGCTTATGGTCTAAATGGAAAACAAAACAAAACAAAACAACAACAGAGGTGCCTTGGTGGCTCAGTTAAGTGACTGCCTTAGGCTTCTGTTATGGTCATGATCAGCTGGAGCTCCCTTCTCCTTCTCCCTCTGCCATTCCCCCCCTCCCCCCGTTCATACTCTCTCTTGCTCTCTCTCTCTTTCAAATAAATAAAATCTTAAAGATAAATAAAAATAAATGAAACAAATAAAAAACAACCGAAGTGCTAGGCTATTTGTGCACAAGAGCTATGGAAGCTCACAGAATCGTCTTACCTAGAGGGAAAAGAGACAGGAAAGCCTCTTAGGGAAACAGGGAGACCAGGACTGAGTTTAAAAGTTCCCAACTCAGCCAGTCAGGAGGAAAGAGAACACGATGCAGGTGAGAGAGGAGACCGAACAACCAAGGACCATGCTCTAGAATTTGGACTTGACGTCTAAAGCTATGAAGAACTACTAGAGAATTCTTAAGCAGAAGAATGACATGATCAAAGTTGCGATTTTGGATCTGACCGTTCGGGAAATAGTCTAGAGCAGTGCTGTTCAAGGTGGGTCTGCAAGCCAGTGCTTGCCCATAAGCTGTTTAATGGTCCACACAAGGTGAGTACAAAAACTGAGAAAGAGTACTCAGAAACGTTTACAGCAGCTCAACATTGCAACAACATCAGGTTTGTGATCAATGGGCTCATCTTGTTGAATAGGACAGAGACCAGCTTGTGTGAGGTCAACTTAGTGGAGTGGTTGCATGTGGTTCAACCCAGACAGAAAGGAAAGATGGAGTCATGTTTAGTAAAGGCCACGTGCCTTATTGATGTGACTGACTGGAAATTAACAAAACAAAACTGACCATTGACAACAGACAGCTTGAGAAGCTGGTCTGAGAATCATTTCAGGGGTCAAGATTGGAAGCAAGGAGGGTCGCCTGGGTGGCTCAGTGAGTTAAGGGTCCAACTCTTGGTTTCATCTTGGGGCATAATCTCGGGGTTGTGGGACTGAGCCCCGTGTCAGGCTCCATGCTCAGTGCGGAGTCTGCCCCCTCCTCTCTACCCCTCCTCTTGTGCCACCCCTCTAATAAATAAATAAAATCCTAAAAAAAAAAGAAGATTGGAAGCAAGGAGCCCCAGGAGGAGCTGCTGGTACACTTGTGGTCAAGCAGTGATGGTAGAGATGGTGAGAAGAGGTCAGAGCTGAGAAGTATTAAAGAGATCAGATCCACACCAGGACTTGGTGCCATTTGGATGTGAGGGGTGCAGGAGAAGCAAGGATGGCTCCTGAGATTCCAGGACTCTTCTTTCCTTTTAGAAAAATGGCCAGGTATAAAGCAACAGCATGCAAGGACCTCACAAGAGTCAGTTAAGTGACTCTTTTTAAGGCAAAAAGATTCTGAGTTCATAGCCATTTTCTTTGAGTGCCTCTGAATGAACAGAATAGCAAGTTAATGAAATACAGAAAACTAAGCACCCTGGTGGTTAGCACTGAGCACTGCTGGGAATTCAATGCGTGAAGAAGGAAAACATCCTATGCCAAGCCTATGCTCTCCCCTCTTAAAGGAAATCAAGCCTCGAGGAGGCCAGTCTCTTCAGAATGGGGCCAGCTGGAGCCCTGGAGTCCCAAGTACTATCCAAAAAAAAAAAAAAAAAAAAAAAAAGGAACCCTCTCCCCCCACCATACACCAAGGGACTTGCTCATTTCCCCACCCCAGCTGTGTATAACACAAACCCCTCCTTCTCAAATTAGTGCAGATATTAAAACAAGGCCTCAGACCAAAGGGAACAATGATAAAAGGGGGGTTGTGGGTAGAGAGCGTAAATGAAATCAATGACCCTAACCTCAAAACCTGCAGCTTTCCTCTTGTGCTCCGGTTCACAACCCAGCCTGTATCAATCAGCAGGGGCTGTGGACAGCTAGCCAGTCAGGCCTGAACTGCTACCTTGAGGCCTGAACAGTAACCCACCATGGGCTACACTACACATCTGAGCAAACCCATCTGACAACATTCCAGAGCTAGACAGGGAGGTGGCCGCATTAAGGGGTGAGGTCTTCACCTCTCCAGAGGGCAGGCACCATCCCCTTCCCAGGCTGCAAAAGCGGCAATCCAACAACCCTCAGGCTGCCCAGACTGAAGCAGGCAGGATCGGGGGCAGCCACGCCTAACAGCTCTGGAAAACCACAAAACGATCACCAAGTACATAATTAATCTCCCTCGAGAAGGGTGTCTCATCATCTTAAAGTTGTTACCCTTTATCATGTCTGGGCTTCACTGATCTGATGTCTCAAGTTTCACTGGCAAGTGTGAGTATGGGGCTCGGTAAATCTCAGAACTCTCAGTTGCTTCAGGAGCGGTATCTTTTATTTTTATTTATTTATTTTTAAGGATGTATTGATTTATTATTTATTTGAGACAGAGAGAGCGCACATAAGCAGGGGGAGCAGCAGGGAGAGGGAGAAGCAGGCTCCCCGCTGAGCAGGGAGCCCCATGCGGGGCTCGATCCCAGGACCCCGGGATCAGGACCTGAGCCAAAGACAGATGCTTAACTGACTGAGCCACCCCAGTGCCCTTAAGGAACAGTATTTTTTAAATATTCATTTGCTTTTGTTGTTTCATTCTTCTAGGTCTTTCTCCTCAGTTCTTTCAACTGAGTTCCTTCACCACATCCTCCTGGATGATGGTAAAAGTCATTTGTTAGAAAAATCCATACGGTTTTGCACTTCTGTAATGTGATACATTCCAGAGGCTCAAGCTCTGAAAGAATTCCTGAATTTCACGACAACTTAGGAACAACAGCTAGCACTTACTAAGCACATACTACACGCAGGTGCTAT
This sequence comes from Taxidea taxus jeffersonii, assembly GCA_003697995.1. Classification (NCBI taxonomy): domain Eukaryota; kingdom Metazoa; phylum Chordata; class Mammalia; order Carnivora; family Mustelidae; genus Taxidea; species Taxidea taxus. The sequence goes on along the minus strand of ML104651.1, from coordinate 53,096 downwards.
TACCATCTCCACTTTACCCGTAGGAAACCTGTGGCACAGACAAGCAGGGCAACTTGCACAAGGTTCCACAGCTAACAAATGACACAGCCAGGATCTGAGCTCAGGCAGATGGACAAGCGTGTCTATTTTTAACCACTACTATAACACTAGACGTCTTCATGATTCAGAGAAGAAAAATTAAAGGTTTAAAAAAATACATGACAAATGATGGAATAAGGAAAAAGCCTCTCAAGGAAAATTGCTCTTATTACTTTAAGTGAACCATGGTCTTTTATTAGACAGATCCAAGTCCTGGAAACACAACGAACGGAGGGAGCCTATGCTGGCTGGTCTAGGCTCCTTTCGCAGAAGGCAGAAAACCCCAATTTTCAAAGCTGTGCTTTTCTGCTGTCGTTCAGCGCCTTCCAAGTATTCTATCCCAATCACAGAGGTCATGCTCTCAGAGGCTGGGGAATCTGGATTTGAGGGAGGATGAGCTGGAAGAGATGAAGCTCTAAGACTCTTTGGGTTGGTACCAAATCTTGCCCCTTTCCAAAGAGCTAAAGGGATTCTGGTGAATTCTAGACCAAGCCTCTGACTGAATCTGACCCAATAGAAGCACCCAGGGCAAGCAACCTACACAGGGAAGCAGGAAGATTCCACTTCCGCTGACTGGATCCTCAGGGATACCTCCTGGGTGCTGGTCTCCTGTCCCCAACTTTCTCTTTTCCTTTCTGTCTGGCAGGAAGTTCTGAGGCCAAGCCAGACCCCAGCAAACCTGTGTGGTCCAAGACCTGTGGTCCCGAACCAGTTCGTGTCAGTGCACCCACACTGATTAAATGCAGTCCATCAGACATCCCACCCAGGCAGAACCGAATCTAATGGCTCTAAAACCAAAACCCTTACTCCCCTCTATGCCGCTGAAATAGATCCTGGGGATCGACTCTCCTAGTCTGACAACTAAGCAACTTATCCTCCTCTGAAGGAATAGAGCAAATCCCTGAACTTTCCAACTACTCATCCCATTCTCTCTCTACAGAAATCTGAAAAATGTCTACCAACAAAACAAAAAGCAAACCTACTTATTATAACAAGTCTAACTACCTTAACTTCAAGATTATATGTTTCCTGACAAAACTGCTCTTATAAAAGGCACTCAAAGTTCTATTACCATCTACTTACAATTTCTATACAGCTATTTATGCATGTGAGCTTGGAAGCCAAAAATGAAGCTTTCAATCACTTTTGCACCTACCACAAAAGCAAGTAGAAACAGGACAATCTTTCACTGGGAAATTTTATTTATTTATTTATTTATTTAAGATGCTGGAGTCTTTTTACTTGCTGTTTTCTCACAGCTCCAATCGAGGTGAGCAGAGCCAGGCAAAATGCAAGCATAACGTATATGGTCATCCCCAGACTTTCTTACTACAGAAAGAGGAAATTAATAAAAGAAAGAAAAAAGTACCACACAGCATTTTCTTTCCCCAGCATAATTTTTCAATTTTCTTTAGAGTAATGCCAGCCAATAACTAATTAGAACCATACTTGTCATCCCAATGGGAAGCAGTATATGAATGGTTGTAAAGAACAAATGTTAATGAGAACTTTAAAAAACTAGTAATCTGGAACTCTAGTTGCCCCTCTGTGTAAAACAAATTCTATCCTTTGAAACTATTTTTAGAGCTGGTGAGACAACATGGTCAGGGTCCACCAGCAAGAAGGTAATAAGTGTTCACCCACTCAGCACCCTAAACTGAACTGGGGATGTGCTGGCCTTCTTCACTGTTCTTATCATGAGGTTGCCATCACAAGCTCACAGACTTACTTCTAAGCATCTCGATTTCAAACAGGAGAGACAAAAACTCAAAATTTAAAAAAAAAGAGGGGAATTGTTTATTCTCTTTGATTTCAAAGGAGAAAATACTTCCTGTCAAAGTGAGTAAATAGATTTTGTAGTTTCTAAAGTTATGTTTTCCATAAGAAACACAGTTGAAGTCTTTTTACCTGGTGTATCACGACGAATATTTCTGGGATCAGATGTCGAGCTGCCCATTTGTGAACATCCAGAAGCAGAAACTACAGCCTTAAACACTGGACTTCTTTAACAGAACAAAGTGAACCAGTGGATGCGAGACACAAAAACTCTGAGAAAAAAATGAATTTTTGACATGCTCGGCACCACGGCTTGGCCATGCTCAGCATTCTGAACTGTATTTTCAAATGAGGGTCTGCTCTGTGTGGTCCAGACTCTCATCCCGGTGGAATGAGCAGGTCCAGACTAAGGACAGAGACCCACTTTTTGTGTGTGTGCAAAAAGACTACCCAGGGCAGAGAGAACCAGGCATGGCACAGATCATATGAAATAGTCTCCTTTTCCAAGAAAAAGCTTAAAGCATTTGCAAAACATCTCAGTTTGCTTCATGTTTTTACCATCCAGCAAATTTCCTTCATCCACCGTGAAAAACACAATAGGCCTTAGGTCTGTAACATTTACCAACATTATGTGTTTGCAAAAACTAGAAATCATTTATATTGCCCAATAAGGACATTTTTTTTTAAAGATTTTATTTATTTATTTGACAGACAGAGATCACAAGTAGGCAGAGAGGCAGGCAGAGAGAGAGAGGAGGAAGCAGGCTCCCTGCCAAGCAGAGAGGCCCATGCGGGGCTCGATCCCAGGACCCTGGGATCATGACCTGAGCCATAGGCAGAGGCTTAACCCACTGAGCCACCCAGGCGCCCCCCAATAAGGACATTTTATACACATGGTATACTACAGGAATTCGCGGTAACAATGAAGATATTTTTTGATAAATCACTTTCTAAACATTATTCCTCCCTAAATAGATCATCAAAACAACCACCAAGGAAAACAATTCCCATACATCTTAAGCAAATAAAGGACTGGCCATTCACATTCATGCACTATCAAGTATATAAATCAAATAGGAGCAAAATCACCTAAAAAGTGGTTAAAATGCCAAGTTTTTTGCCTCTGTGTGGTTAGTGAGCCCATGTTTTTCCAATGTTAAATTTACAAACTGTATTTGTTAAACTGTATTTCATACTTTAAATCCCAAGTCTGTACCTTACACTGCCTGGGGATCGATGATTTACTGGGGACATCTGGGGTCACAGTATAAGCCTTTCGCTCTTACTAAATCTAAATCATGCTTCTCAACAAGGCTCTGTACACATAAAAGAAACACACGGCATGCCGTTACCATCCTCCCTAGAGGCACCTAAAGGCCCCCCGAACGGCCCTTCTCCTGTCCACTCCATAAACTTAAGATTCTCCTCTGAAAGGGAAGGGGCTAGATTCGCACGTTCTGTTAGGCACACCAAATTAAGCAAGAGCGCTCCAAAACTTGTCCTGTTTCGATTCACGACGAAATTTCCCGAATTCGTTTTCTTAAAACAGATACCTTCATCCAACCGACACACTCAAACTAATTTCAGCAGGAATGAAAAGTTGACAGCGAAGTGTAAATTTCCCCCAATCCTCGTTTCTCCACTTAATCTGCACCTCTGTTCAGCGTTTAATTCGAAGTGTGCCGAGACAACCCCGACGCAGCAACTCGGGGCCGCACGGACGTGTCCGTTCCCGTGCCTGGGAGGCATCTGGGGAGGGACCGCCGGACAGGCAGACAATGAAAACCTCCCCGGTGGCCACTAGTCGAGCCCGCGACGGCGAAGGGAAGAGAAGGGGAGAGGAGTGAGCGCTCCTCTCTCCCAAAGCCACGGTCAGCGGCTGCCTCTCCCGGACGCGGGGCGGCCTGGCCTCGAAGTCCCGGGTCACAGGGTGGGGGAGGGGCGGGGTCCCCCGAATGGCAGATTTCTCTCAGGGAGAGGAAACTTCCTGGTCTGGGCATTATGGGTAGGGGGCGAGCGCCTCCCCCACCCACTACAGGTATCCGCCGGGAGCCTGGCGGCTGAGGGAAGGAAGCAGCCCCTCCTTGCGTCTCTGGCGGGGAGCGCGGGGTCATGAGGTCGGGACCCCCAGCGCGGCCGCCCTTTCTACGAGGCTCCCAGCGCGTGGGGGACCTGGCGCGCCACTCCTCGGGACGCAAGCCGGAGTCGGGGGCGGGAGGGTGTCAAACTTACCCCACCCGCGCGGTCTGGCGCCGGCACGGAGGAGTTGCCGCGGGAGCCCCAGGACCGCGGGGTCCTCCGACGGGGGCGGGCATACACAGAGGAAGGGGACACTAAGGGACACGAAGGCAAGCGCGTGCAGAAGCCCGGCCGAAGGGCTGCTAGGGGCGCCGGCGAGGACGGCGAGGACCCTGCTCCCCACAACTCGCGGGCTGCGCTCCCAGGCCGGGGGCGCCGACGAGGCCCGCGCCGCTCACCTTCCTGTGCTTCTCCTTGTAGGGCAACGCCAGCCACGGCATGTCCCGCACGAAGTCCTGCCACTGCCGCTGGTCCTGGTCCGAGGACACGAAGACGATTTCCAGGCGGCGCCGCGGCTCGGGCTCCGCGGCCGCCCCGGCCCCCGACCCCGGCCCCGGCCCGGCCCCGGCCCCCGGCCCGGCCGCCGCGTCCCCCCGCAGGCGGCCGTAGAAGGCGGCCAGGCTGCCGCTGAGCTGCGCGCAGGGGGCGCTCAGGCTGCAGCCGAAGTAGAGCCCGAGCAGCGAGATGCCGCGGGCGCCCAGCGAATGCACGTCCACCTCCTCGCCGCCGCCCGTCACCAGCTTCTCGCCGAGCAGCTCCTCCAGGAAGCCCGACATCCTGGCCCACCGCAGCCCTGGGGCACGCGGGCGGGCAGGCGGCGGCGACCCCGCTCGCTGGGTCCGCGAGGCGGGCGGAGGCGGCGGCGGTGGCGGCGGCAGCGGTGGTGGCGGCGGCGGGCTCCGGGCAGGAGAGAGCCCCGCCCGCTGGAGCCCGCCCACTCCCCGCCCCCTCCGTGCCGCCCTCGCCACGCCCCCTCCGTGGCAGTCTCGGGCCACGCGCTGGGCCGGGATCCGCTGCAGCTAGCCAGCCGGGCAGGGGCTTCCACCGCGCGGCGGAAGGGCCGGGGCAAGCGCCCGGGCGAGAAAGCTGGCCGGAAATGCCCCACTCTGAGGGCTTTCTCCCAGCTAAGTGCAGAGAGGAGAGGGGTCCGCCAAGCCGGTCTCTCAAGCTGTAGTCCTCGCGGATCCGGACTTGGCCTCCAACCTTCCGAACTCTCTGTTCTCTCCGGACTTCCCCAAACATTCCCACAGTCCCCCCACCCGAGTGCTCCCTCGCTTGTGCTCTTCTTTCTCTCCCCAAAGCCTCATCGACCATTTCGTACCTCCCTGGCCTCTTGGAATGTTTACGGGACTTAGCATCTTCGTACACAATTACCACTCCATCAGGCTGGGTCTCGCTTGCACTAATTTCTCTACTGTATGTTTTGTGTATGTTTTTGTCTCCTATAGGAGAAGTGAAGGACGCCACCTCTTTCTTATCTTTTTTGGGTAGCTTCTGATCTGGGACTAGGCATACGTGAGAGAGTCCAAGATACTTGCGAGTGGATCAGAGGTCTCCATGTGGGGGTTCAGTCCACAGGTCGCAGCAGCCATTCCCCTCCAGCGAGTGGCTCTGTTCCATCTCCACAGGTGTAGGCAGCAGATGCCACAGCGTCTTTCAATCAATGCTGATTGCACTCCTGAATCCGTTCCATAGCTTTTATCAAGTCTGATGATAGTTAAGAAAAAATCTAGGAATTTCTTTTTTGCCATCTGGCAAGAGGCTACCCTGGTGCTTAGCTTGAACAGGTGGCCTGTGGCAAGCCTTCCCGCCTCACATACACACACGAAAAAATAAAAAATAAAATGCATACCCTGCCAACCCGCGAGAGAGGACCTTTAGTGTGTGTGCTCAGCTACCAACAACCTAGTGAAAGGAAAAAACGCCCCTCTCACCGCCCTCCAGCACACCATTGGAAGTTATTTCTTGGGCACCTGCCGCCATCTAATGGAGAGAGTGAAAAAAACGGAGATCTGCCAGAGCCCAATATGTTTAGAGATACTGGCAGGCAGGGTATTTGTTATTTTATAGCGGCTTTCCACACACACAAACACAGACACAAATCATGGCACGCTTTACAAGAGTTCATTTAAATTTCATGTAATTGTGAGATTTGGGCACAAACATAAATTTTCATGCCTGAGGTTCTCAGTTTGTCTAGGATCGAACAAGGATTTGTACTGGTTTTCAGTGCCGTGAAATGTTACCACACAAACTGGTGAAACAGGTGGAGATGGAAACCAAGAGCAGAGTGGCAATCTCTAAAAATAAGATTCACTTTCTTAGTTTCCACCTAATATTCCTGCTCATTTCACAAGGAGGATCTCTGAAGTGAGGATTGCCTTTAAACAGGCAAGAACCATATCACAAAAGGCAAATTCTGAGTTAAGTCTTAGAGTGTCGTGCCAAAATTCTATGCCACCGCGGGGATAATCTTACTATAAAACACACAGAAAGCATCGTTTTTTTAAAAGATTTATTTATTCATTTGAGAGAGAGTGCGCGCACATACAGGGAGAGGGAGAAGCCGACTCTCCGATGAGTAGGGAGCCCGACTCGGGACTCAATCCCAGGACCGCAGGATCATGACCTGAGCCGAAGGCCAGGCGGCCCAGAAAGCATCACTTTTAGTTAAAATATATTAAGCTATGAACATAACAGACATTAACTTACTAGATATCTTTTAAAATCCTGAAAGTAGAGGCACCTGGCAGGCTCAGTTGGTAGAACCTACAACTTTTGAACCCAGGGTCGTGAGTTCAAGCCCCACATTGGACATAGAGGTTACTTAATTTAAAAAGGGGGGGAGTCCTGAAAGTAAGTTAAAATCCTTGTTTTCTCATCTATATCATATTTGAAGTACCCCTTCGTGGATTATATTAGGCACCATTGAGAGACAGATAGATCCTACGATCACGTGAGACAGATAGATCCTATGTTCTGACATTTCAAAATGAACACTGACAAGGTATAAAAAGACTAGAAGCATTTACACCCTATGGAAGCCAAAGGACAAAGTATTTGGTATGGAGTTAGGTGAAGTGGGAATTGGAGGGATTGCAAATTTGGGAAAACAGTGAAGTCACGATTAGAATACTTAACTTTGGTACACTAGGTGCAAGTCTGATATAAAGAGGCAGTTTGTTCAGTATTTTATTATTTTACAGAAAAGCACTTTCCACTGGAGTATGTCCAAACCAGCATCTGGCACCTGGGAAAGTGAGAGTTTGAACATACTGCACATGAAATATAAATAAAATGTAGAGAATTGTTGGTGCAGCAGGCCTTGGTTAGAAGCCAAATAGCGCAGCTGCCTTTTAAAGGGGTGTGGAAAGAGTGGATTTGCGGTGGAAATGATTCCAAAATCATAATTCTAGTGGGTGTTTTTTACAAGAAGCCCAAGGAGACTCATTTGGCTTCCTGTAAAGAATAGCCAACATCCTTTGGCTTGTAAAAAGCACTTTCTCTGTGTATGCAGTTCAAAAGACCCACTTATAGACAATGTCCCTACTGGTATTTAGCTAGTTATAGGAGTTGACTGGCTTTTTAATTTTAAGATTTTATTTATTTATCAGAGAGAGACAGAGAGAGCTCGCACAAGCAGTGGGAGAGGCAGGCAGAGGGAGAAGAAGCAGGCTTCCCACCAAGCAGGGAGCCTGTTTCGGGATTCGATTCCAAGACCCTGAGATCATGACCTGAGCTGAAGGCTGACGCTTAACTGACTGAGCCACCTAGGTGTCCCTGGCTGTACGCATACACATATATATGTCACCTTTAAGATTTTTAAATCACATTTCTTGGTCTTCATGTATAGTAGCATATGTGCACAAAGATGTGTGTATCCAGATACTGATATGCTGGTGAAATCAGAAAAAGACTGGAAAATTGGAAAGAGCCAAACTACGTATCAACAGAGATGATAAAATCATACCACATTCATCATTTGAAATACAACCTAGTCATTGAAAAGAATGAAAATTCAATGTACACTGTATTAGTCTATGTTCTTCAAAGAAACAGAACCAGCATCTACAGCGATTAATTATAAGGAATTGACTCATATGATTAGGGAGGCTGAGAAGTCCCAAAATCTGCAGTCAGCAAGCTGGACCTAGGAGAGCGGATAGTAGAGTTCCAGTCTGATTCCAAAGGCCTGAGAACCAGGAGAGCTGAAGGTGTGAGTTCTGAGTCCAGGTCTTAGGAGAAGACCTAAGTCTCAGCTTGAAGAACAAAATCTCTCTCACCTCACTTTTTTCTTCTGCTCAGGCCTTCCTCCAATTAAATGAGGCCCACATGGGAGAGGGCCAGCTCCTGAGTCACAAGTTAATCTCATCCAGAAACACTCTCATGGGCACACCCACCATAATGTTTAACGAAATATCTGGGCACCCTGGGTCCCAGTCAAGCTGATACATAAAATTAAACATCACATGTCAACCCCTTTTGTCAGCTTGGCACCCATATCTCCTTAAACCATGCTTACTCTCCAAATAAAGACAATAATAACAAGATCGCAATTCCACCTAACATGATACAAATATCCTGTAGAACCAAAAATGTACTAACCCTTTCCCCATGAGAGGAGATAAAGCCCTTCAGTGATATTTACTCTTCTCCCTCTGCTGTCACTTGAATACAATACTGTTAAATTAACAATCCTTAAATACATCTTACATTACATTGTAAGTGAATAAGAGAGGGAAGGAACAAAGACATGTGCCAAACATATATGTATACATACATATTCATAACAATATAAGAAGGAAATACTCACGAGATCACAGCTAGTATTATTACTACCTTTCTCTACTATCCTTCTCGTATTTCCTTTGTCTTCAGCAAGCACCTCAGCTGGTTTTGTTTCTTTACCCGGTGGAGTGACTCCAACCTTCACTCTTGAGGGGTCTGGGCCATTGGTTATCCCACCTGGATTAGGCTGTTGTAGTTTTGCATTGACCGTAATCACCAGGTATGCCCTCGGGATCTCCTATATCCCAAACATAGTCTTCCTTGCTTCCACAGTGGAGCAGGAGTCCACTTTCTCCTCGAGAGTCAGGATTCATCACCAGCCAGCTCGGTAGCACCCTTCTTTGCCTGCTGGTTCCGAGGCATGAAGAGCCCCCAAGTGGCTGGATCGCAGTCTTAACTTCCAGGACAATGGAATTGTTGTGTTTCCTCGTGTAAGCATCCCTTCCTTTGGAACGATGACCCCCAGGCCAGGAGAGCAGAAAATTGTGCGAACAGCAAGCAAAATTTTTGCTAATGGGAAACTAGGGTTAATGATTAGTGGTGCCCCCTCCCCTGCCTTTCCCTTGATTCCTGGACCCATGAATTTAGTGGACACTAGTTCGGAGCATACACAGCCTTCTAGAGGATCTTCCCCCACCCTACAAGGTATTGCCAATTAACGAGCGCTATAAACTTCACCTTCAGTGTTGGGGAAGATGGTGAGAAACACGGTAAGACCAGTGAATTCCATGAGCATGGACCCACTGCCATGTATCTTTTTGAGTTCTGGGATCAAAAGCAGTGCCATATGGCATACCACGATGAGGCATAAGGTATTCCATAAGTCCACGGATAGTAGTTTTGGCAGAAGCATTGTGTGCAGGGAAGGCAAAGCCATGTCCAGAGTAAGTATCTTTTCTAGTAAGAACAGCACCTCTTACTTCCTTGATGGAAACAATCCAAAGTAACCAACTCGCCACCAGGTAGTTTGTTGATCGCCCCGGTGCCACACTAGACACCTGGTGCTGGTCTCTGCTGCTGGGAGATCTGGCTACAACCAAGTTAGCTTTGGTGAGCGGAAGTTCATGTTGCTGAGCACATGCATGACCTCCATCCTTGCCCCCCAGGGCCACTTTGTCCATGAACCCACTGGGCGATGCCAGGAGTAACTGTGGAAAGAGGCCAATTAATAGGCAGAGAATGGGTCATCCTATCTACTGGATGACTAAAACCTTCCTTGGCTGAGGTCACCCTTTGGTGAGCATTCACAGAAGATACAAATATCTTCCCATATTTTTGCCACGTAACTTTCCCCCCAAAGTTGTGACCTATTTTCTAATTGCACTCCTTCCAAGTCCCTGACCATTCAGGCAAACCATTAGCCACACGCCATGAATGAGTATATAACCTCATATCTGGCCTTACTCCTTCCAAGCAGAATGAATAACCAGGTTCACTGCTCAAAATCCTGCCCACTGTTTAGAAGGCATGATAGCAGAGTGGGGAGCACGGACATGTGGGCCACTTGTTCATGTAGCTGACTTGTGCCTTTAGGACCTGTTTGGGCCCAGTCATGATACCCCTTCCATTTGATGATGGAGAGGTACTGCACATTTACGGCTTGGGGGGTCAGATCATACCCACTTCATGATGGATGCTCGGGTAGCATGGAAACTTGGTGGCCCACAGCCAAGCATTTGGCCTCTATATTAAGACTCAGGAGCAGGCCAAACATTGTGTCTCAAGTGAAATGAGTACTCTTTGTCAAATACCATTCTTTAGGGCGCTGGGGTGGCTCCATTGGTTAGGTGTCCGACTCAGTTTCAGCTCAGGTCATGATCTCATCGGTTGTAGTGTAGAATTGAGCCCCATGTTGGGCTCCCCACTCAGAAGGGACTCTGCTTGAAGATTCTCTCCCTCTGTCTCTTAACCCACACTCTCTCTCTCTCTCTCTCTCTCTCTCTCTTTCTCACTTTCTACAAAAATAAAGGAATTTTTCTTTTTTTAAGATTTTATTTATTTGACAGAGAGAGACACAGCAAGAGAGGGAATATAAGCAGAGGGAGTAGGAGAGGAAGAAGCAGACTCCCCGCCAAGCAGGGGGCCTGATGTGGGGCTTGATCCCAGGACCTAGGGATCATGACCAAAGCTGAAGGCAGACGCTTAACGACTGAGCCACCCAGGCACCCCAAGAAAGGAATCATTATGCACAGAGAATAGCAGGGCTTTGCTTAAGAATCTTAAGGGCCTCGCATACAAGGGGTCTGCCAGGGGTTCCCCACAACATCCCTGTCTGCCACTGACCTTTAAGCCCCATTGGATCTGCTGGCCCATATGGCCCAAGTGGCAAAGCAGAGCCCTAGGCAGCGTGGACCTGTTGTAGCGCCTTCTTTTGATCTGGGCACCACTCAAAGTTAGCAGTTTTGGGGCTCACTCAGTAAATGAGTCTGAGTAACACACCCGAATGAGGGATTGCCTCCGAACAGCTGGGCACATCATGGCTCAGTCAAATGGACCCATAAAATTAACCATTACATACACTAATATGGAATGCCTCTAAGATGTAGCACGAGAGAAAGTAAGGTACAGAATAGGTAGAACATACTAAGCTATCACATGTAAATTTTTTAAAAGATCATTTATTTATTTATTTATTTGACAAAGAGAGAGCACAAGTAGAGCAGGCAGAGGGAGAGGGAGAAGCAGGCTCCCTGCTGAGCCGGGCTTAATCCCCAGACTCTGCAATGATGACCTGAACCAAAGGCAGCCGCTTAACTGACTGAGCCACAAAGGCGCCCCACTTGTACATTTTTTTTAAAAAGAATTTATTTATTTATTTGACAAAGATCACAAGTAGGCAGAGAGGCAGGTAGAGAGAGGAGGAAGCAGGCTCCCTGCCGAGCAGAGAGCCTGATGCGGGGCTCGATCCCAGGACCCCAGGATCATGACCTGAGCTGAAGGAAGAGGCTTTAACCCACTGAGCAACCCAGGCGCCCCCTCCCCACTTGTAAATTTTTAAGTGGAGAAAAATACATATATGCACACACAAAGATGCTTACATACAGATGAGCTATATCTGGAAAGACATTTAAGAAGTAGTAACAAGTTGCTTGGGGAAGGCTCAAAATAGATACGAGAAAAATATGGAGGGGAGGTTTTAACCCAAGAAAAAAAAACTTTTTGAATTTTCAAATATGAACTTATTTAAAAGATAAGATACAGTAAGTGGAGAAGAAAAAATATTAAAGTACATCAGAGCATCTCCAAATGAAAGAGAAAAAAGGTCTCATACAAAAAAATTCAAATGCCATTATTTAAAAAAAAACCTGTTAGTACAAAATGAACATTTTGATTATGTCTTCCAAGTCCACTTAGTTAAAAAAATAATTGATTCAATAAATTTTGTGTTTTTTTTTAAAGATTATTTATTTATTTGACAGACAGAGAGAGATCACAAGTAGGCAGAGGCAGGCAGAGGGAGAGGGGGAACCAGGCTCCCTGCAGAGCAGAGAGCTCTATGCAGGGCTTAATCCCAGGACCTGGTGCCAATAACCTGAGCCGAAGGCAGAGGCTTAACCCTCTGAGCCACCAAGGTGCCCCCGAAATATATTCCATTTAATTGAGAGTTTCCTACAAAAGATTTTACCTGTAGATTAATGTTGTATTACATATTCTACACGTGTTTTATCTGTTCCTTAAAAAAAAATTTATTTATGGGGCACCTGGGTGGCTCAGTTGGTTAAGTGGCTGCCTTCAGCTCAGGTCATGATCCTGGAGTCCTGGGATTGAGCCCTGCATTGGGCTCCCTGCTCAGCGGGAAGTCTGCTTCTTCCTCTGACCCTCTCCCCTCTCATGCTCTTTCTCTCTCTCTCTCTCTCTCTCAAGTAAATAAATAAAATCTTTTTTTTTTTTAATATTTTATTTATTTATTTGACAGACAGAGATCACAAGTAGGCAGAGAAGCAGGCAGAGAGAGAGGAAGGGAAGCAGGCTCCCTGATGAGCAGAGAGCCCGAAGTGGGGCTCGATCCCAGGACCTTGAGATCATGACCTGAGCCAAAGACAGAGGCTTTAACCCACTGAGCCACCCAGGAGCCCCAATACATAAAATCTCTTTTTAAAAGATTTATTTAGGGACGCCTGGGTGGCTCAGTTGGTTAAGTGGCTGCCTTCAGCTCAGGTCATGATCCCAGCGTCCTGGGATCGAGTCCCACATCGGGCTCCTTGCTCGGCAGGGAGCCTGCTTCTCCCTCTGCCTCTGTCTGCCTGTGCTCGCTCTCTCTCTCTCTCTCTAACAAATAAATAAATAAATAAATAAAATCTTTAAAAAAATAAAAAATAAAATAAAAGATTAATTTATTTACTTGAGAGAGAGAGTGTGTGTGCCTGTGAGCATGGGCACTAGTGGAGTGGGAGGGGCAGAGGGAGAGAATCTCAAGCAGACTCCCTGCTCAGCTCTGAGCTCGATGTGGGGCTCCTCTTGAGGACATCCCATGGGGTTCCCCATGAGGTTTGATCCCACAACCTCATGAGATCGCAACCTGAGCTGGAACCAAGAGTCAGTCACTTAACCGACTGAGCCACCCAGGCACCCCATTATCTGTTCCTTTTTTAAAAGTTGGTCTTTTTGGCAGATCCACTGATAAGGGAAATTCCTGGACAGAGAGTTGAGCCGAGATGTAACGAAGATCACGATGAGGGACGGGAAAGTAGGGCACCATCCCCATTGGTTACAACCAGCATTGTGGTGCTTATCTTGCTGGCACCACTTCACAGGTAACTTTGGGGAGTCACCGTTACTATCCTTTTTACTGTTCATGTCATCCCTCCGCAAAGCGAGAGGAGCCTCCAGTTCCGGAAGCTTCCTAACACTTCTCTGAACTGGAAGTGTGAAGTGTGAGAAAAACAGTATGCGTATTTCCATCGCCTCCAACACATCTCAGATCAAACCAGGACCCCAACTTGGCATCGCTGTGACCCTATTGCAGACCCAGGCAAAGTAGCTGATTCATTAACCGAGTCTGAAGTGGGTCCTAACAATCCAGACCGCCAGGACTGTTTGCCAAGTCTCCAATCGCTTTTTGTAAGCAAAGCCCAAGCAACAGCCCAAGAGATAGTAAGCAAATCTGGATGGTTGTGTATAGGCGAGGAAGTAAAACCCCCAAACAATGATGCTGTTAGGGAAATCTGTTCCAGGACATTAAGACCACCCACCGAAATCAGGCTACAGTCTCAGGATCTGTCAGTGGAAACAGTACAGGCTACCTTTGCCCTCAATGGCTATCTTAGATAAAAGGCAAAAAGGAATTAAGAGATAGGGCTCCTGAGTAGCTCGGTCAGTTAAGTGCCTGCTTTCAGCTCAGGTCAGGTCATGACCTCTGGGTTCTGGGCTCCTTGCTCATCCGAGAGCCTGCTTCTCCCTCGGCCCCTCCCCCGCTCTTATGCACATGTGCTCTCTCTCTTTCAAATAAATAAATAAAATCTTCTAAAAAAGAATTAAGAAATAGTAATAATAAGTATTTTCTAACAATTGTCCTTGACTGGAGAACAAGGCACAAGTCAAAGAAATGACACACAGTCAAAAAGTCCCAGCTCATCTCTCCAACACTACAGATCACCAATGATTAAGAATGAATCTGAGCCATCCCTTCTAGATTCAAAAGAGATATGGAAAGCAAACAAATGGGAGTGGAAATTCTCAAATGAGAACTGAACATGGCCTGAAGCCTTACGTGCCTTCTTGGGCACAAGCTATAAAGGCGACAGATTTTCTCCTGGCATGGCGAAGAATTCTGAGCAGGGAATAATCACGTTTCTGGGCTGAAAGATCGTTCTGGATGGCTTGGAGAAGAGCAAGGCAGTAGATATGAACAACAACTAAAATTCTATTAAACGAAAACTGACTAGAGCCCAGACCATGGCAGTGGCAATGAATTATAAAATGAAGGGATAGATTTGAAAGCTATCTACATGGTATGTAGGGGAATGCAGGAAGCAAAGAGTCGAAGAAAATCAAGTTCACAGACGCATGTTCACCTAGATGGGAAACTCAGAAAGAGCAGGTTTGTGGAGGAAAAGAAGTTCTCACTTAGATCCACCCAATCCCAGTAGCTCCGTAAAAGCTTCTACCTGTGAGTTCGCCAAAAAAACACACACACCCTTAGGAGAGCTCTCTGGTCTACCTCTCAGATCTGCTCCCCTGGCCTCAGGAAGCCTGATTGGAAATCTGACCTTTTTTCCCCCGCCCCCTAACTGTGATGCTCCCTCTGTAGCCTTGGGGCCAGGACAGACCACCTGGGGTGGGAAACCAAACTGTAATGTGAGACTGTTGGACTCCAGGGCCCGCAGGCACAGAGAATTCGGTATTGGCTAGGCTCACCACCTGTTTTCATTTATGTTGTTTTTTAGCTAAAACACCCAAATACATTGCTAGTCTGGAGCAATGCAATAGCTTGGGATCTCCTTTAAAAACTATTGCAAACGTCTCTCTGGGTTCATATAGAGTACTGTCTTACAATTTACCTTTAGGTTCTGAGTCTGCAAGCTGGTGAACACTTGCATTTCACATAACATAAACGTGGCTTTCCAGGGTAATGCTAGTCCATCACCAATCCCTTTGATTGCAAAGATTGGCTGGAGTACCAGCCCCAGCCCCTGCGCTCTCCATCCTACCTTTCGGCTCCACCTCCTACACCGTCCCTGCTTTTTCCTACACTTGGCTAGCTTCGCTCCGTTTGCTCACTTATTTGTTGGGCCCCTTGTCTCTCCTCAAAGGTGTAATTGTCAAACAACATATACCGCGTACATCTAACCATGCTTTCACGTTTACTTACAAGGACCTTCCCCCATTGACCTCTGTAAGGAATGCTTAAGCTGGATGGGCCTCGGCGAGGCGCGTGCGCCCCCTGCCGCAGCCCCGTAGCTCTGAAGCCCCGCGGACGCGCCCCCGCTCCCCGCCGCCACCCGCCGTCTGGCGGCCCCGAGGAGGCGGCCAGGCCAGTGCCCACGCAAAGCCTCCTGGGAAATGGCTGGCCGGCCAATCCCTGTACTCACCGCGCCTCATCCCGGGAGAAGACGGCGCTCTCTGGTGACTTTAAATCTTGATGCTACCCAACCCTGATTCAGTATTCACAAGAGGCTTTGGGGGGATGTGAGACCTCTTTCGCCGGATGCATGAGGGGACTACGCTGCCGCGTTTCTTGGACTTGCTCGTTGTGGCGAATCTGCCGTTGCGGCACAGTGGCTAGGCGCGCAGAGCCCAAACGTGAGGCTTGCTGAATCTGCTGCGGGAAGAAGAACGCCAGGGTTTCTGCGGCAACTGCAGTCATGGCGGCGACTGCGCCCAGCGCGGGGGGCTCCGCGCCTGAGGCGCCGGGTTCCGCCGAAGCCCCGCTGCAGTATAGCCTTCTTCTGCAATACTTGGTGGGCGACAAGCGTCAGCCCCGGGTCCTGGAGCCCAGTAGCCTGGGCGGGATTCCGAGCCCGACCAAGAGTGAGGAACAGAAGATGATCGAGAAGGCGATGGAAAGCTGCGCCTTCAAGGCAGCGCTGGCCTGCGTGGGAGGTGAGGCAAGACGGGGTGGGGGGCGTTGGGAGGCTGAGGGCTTGGACGGCAGCGCGGTTTTCTGCCAGGACCACGCTCCTGGGAGGCGAGGAGCCTGTGGACCTCGATCTTGACTGCACCCCTGCCTCGATGCGTGAACTCGAGTAACCCCGAGGCCCCGAGATTAGTTTCCGCCTCTGGAAATTGGATCAGAAAGTCGGGGCCTGGAGGCTGGTTATAAATGGTTGACTTAATTCATTTATTGATTCGCTTTTAAATAAGTATTCTTTTCAACAAATTGTTACAAGTAACCATCACGTGCTCGGTGGCGAGGCAAGGAAAGAGGCCAGAGCCTGGTTCTCGTGAAGCTAAAATCTTAATATATACAGAAGCAAGAGTGTTGGGAAGGAGCCTGGCAGAAAGTGGAACATAGGGGACAGCAGGTGCAAACGTCTGCCAGGAACGGGCTTCAGATTTTGAAAAACAAATGCCAGTGTGGCTAGTGTGATCAGATGGCAGTGAACATAGGGGGAAAGTAGTCTGGAGCCCCCCCTGCTCCCCCTTTTTAAACCTTTGAAGATTTAAATGTTTGAATGTAGGGTGTCCGTCTTGTAAAGAGGTTGGTCACATTTGCAGATGAATTGAAATCTCAACGAGAATGAAAGACAATCAAGAAATAATATGGTGAGTGCAGATGTGAAGTATAGTAGAAAGGAAAGAGGGTTTTTTTGGTTTTGGGAAGGCTACTGAAGGTGAGACTGCCCCAGTATCTTGTAGGATTGAAGGACTGGGGGTAGACAGAGAGGAAGGGAAAGGCCCTTTCAAATTGGGGGCGGGGCGCCTGGGTGGCTCTGTGAGTTAAAGCCTCTGCCTTGGGCTCAGCTCATGATCCCAGGGTCCTGGGATGGAGCCCAGCCTTAGGCTCTCTGCTCAGCGGGGAGCCTGCTTCCCCCTCCCCCCTCTCTGCCTGCTTGTGATCTCTGTCAAATAAATAAAGTCTTAAAAAAAATCAAATTGGGGGTGAAGTTGGGCATTTGGGCTTTTTGCCATTAGGCATTAGGGCAGTACTTGGTGCACGTGATGATCCAACATGGAGTGTGGTTAAGGAAAGAAAAGTCTGTGAATAGGGAGATGATACGGGGAATTGGCTAACCTGAACTTCGGTGAGGCCTGGGCTGGGTCTTTGTTCATCATTAAGCCTGACTCTAAAAAGTCGCTTACATGTTTGTTGAAATGATGAATAAGTCTTTGTAATGCTCCAGAATGGAAGTGATAAAGGTCCTAGACTAGGATACTTGTGAACATAGGTTTGTAGGCGGGGAGCAAATCAGCCGTCAGAAATGCCCTTGAGGTTTGGAGCTGGAGTGACTGAAAAGAAGGAGCCATAAGTAAGAAAGTCTGGAGGGAAGGTGCCCGTGATTTCATTAAACATATTATTGACCTTGATGAGAGGACATCTATACGGAAATGTCCAGCAGGCTCAGGAAGTTGGGGACAGCAGTGTGTGGTTTGCCTTTTGGTATCTTCGTGACCTTATGGAAGTTACTTAACCTGCCTGAGCCTCAGCTGCTTCAGCTACAGAATGGAGACATTAATAGTATCAACATCACAGGACTATTGTGAAGAATAAAAGAAGCTGTGCCTATGAAGCATCAGAGTAACTGGCGCATGGAAATTGGATCAGAAAGTGGGTACTGTATGGGTCAGGTCCTGGAGATTGGTTATAAAATGGTTGACTTCATTAATTCATTGATTCGCTTTTAAATAAGCATTCTTTTCAATACATGGTACTCACTAAATGACCATTGTCAATGTCACCATCATCAAGGGAGTGATTTGCAAAGTTGCTACCTGAATGTATGAGTATAGACAGAGAGCAGAAGGTTAAAGCTGAAACTTGAGGAATGTCAGAAAATGAGAGGCAAAAAGAAAATCACAGGAGGCTGGGGTACCTGAGTGGCTCAGTCAGTTAAGCATCTGCCTTTGGCTCGGGTCATGATCCCACGGTTCTGGAATCGAGCCCAGTATTGGGCACCCTGCTCAGCAGGCAGCCTTCTTCTTCCTGTCCTCCCATACTTGTGCTCCCTATCACTGTCTGTGTCTTTCTCTCAAATAAATAAAATCTCCCCCCCCCCCCAAAAAAGGAAGAAATCCAAAGGAAGATAGAGAAGCTGTCAGCAATATAGTTCTAGCCTCTGTGATGTGGAAACCAGGTAACTGGAGTGTCTGAGTGTTAAGGTGGAGTTGGAGGGGTAGGTAGGGGGTGTCCTCTTTGCTGGTAGCCATCCAAAATGTGCTATTCGAGTATGATGACCTAGTTACAGTACCCCAGAAAACATGACAAAGAAATCTTCATTTCTGTGTTTGTTTTTAGGATTTGTCTTGGGAGGTGCATTTGGGGTGTTCACTGCTGGCATTGATACCAATGTGGGCTTTGACCCTAAGGATCCTTACCGTACGCCGACAGCAAAAGAAGTTCTTAAAGACATGGGACAGAGAGGAATGTCCTACGCCAAAAATTTTGCCATTGTGGGCGCCATGTTTTCTTGCACTGAGTGTTTGGTAGAATCTGTAAGTGTCTCTGCCTTCTGAAAAAGCCTTGCCTATACCATCTTACGAATTCTCTTTTTTTTTTTTAAGTTTTTATTTATTTGACATAGAGAGGGAGAACAAGCAGGATAAGAGGCAGGGAGAGGGAGAACCAAGCTCCCTGTTGAGGAGACAGCCCGATGCGGGGCTCCATCCCAGGACCGCGGGATCATGACCTGAGGTGAAGGCAGAGGCTTTAACCCACTGAGTCACACAGGCCCCCCCACCCCCATCTTATGACTTCTAATGAGAAATGTTCATTAGACAGCAGATCAGAAATGTCTGATATTTGGTAGATTGAATTTTCATTAAATAGCCCCTAAGGTAAACTTTTTGGGCACTTATTGCATTTATTTAGGCCCGCATTATTTTTTACTTCACTTTGTAGGCTAGAAGTTGGTTAATTATTTTATTGTTAAAGTATTTTAAAATTCTACTTAGCATACAGTGTAATACTAGGTTCAGGTGTACAATATAGTGATCCCACACTTCCATACAATACCCCGTGATCATCACAAGTGCCTTCCTTAATCCCCATCACCTATTTCACCCATCCCCCCCCCCTTCTGGTCACCATCGGTTTGTTCTCTATAGTTAAGAGTCTGTTGCTTGGTTTGTCCTCTCTCTTTTTTCCCTTTGCCCATTTGTTTTAATTAAATTCCACATGGATGAAATCATATGGTATTTGTTTTTCTGTGACTGACTTTGCTTAGCATAATACTCCCTAGCTCCATCCATGATGTCTCAGATGGCAAGATTTCATTCTTCTTTATGGCCTGAGTAATATTCCTGTGTATGTATATATCTTTATCACATCTTTATCCATTCATCAGTAGATGGAAACTTGGTCCGTTTACATAATTTGGCTATTGTAGATAATGCTGCTATAAACATTGGGATGCACGTATCCCTCTGAATTGGTATATTTGTTTTCTTTGGGTAAATACCTAGCAGTGTGATTGCTGGACTGTATGGTAGAGTTGTGTTTTTTTTAAGATTTTATTTTTAAGTAATTGCTACACCCAACATGGAGCTCAAACTCCTAACCCTGAGCTCAAGAGACACACACTCTATGACTGAGCCAGCCAGGCACCCCAGGAGTTCCGTTTTTAACTTTCTGAGGAACCTCCATCCTGTCTTCCAGGGTGATTGTACCAGTTCATATTCCCAACAGCAATGCAACGGGGTTCCTCTTCTCCATGTCCTCGCAGACACCTGTTGTTTATTGTGTTTTTAGCCATTCTGACAGGTGTGAGGTGGTAGCTCATTTAGTTTTGATTTGAGCTTTCCTGATGCTGAGTGACGTCGAGCATGTTTTCATGTGTCTGTTCCAAGTTGGTGAATGATTTTGACCTGGAGACTTATTGGGGAACCAGAGAAGAGATCTGGACTACTTCTCAAGTGGCACACTTGGTTTCAGTGCTCTGGTACCACCTGCAGGAAGCACCCATGAACACATTCAAATTTTAGGAACTATATTTTGGAAAGCAAAAAGGATTAGGTTTGCTTTGGGGAGGGACTGAATTAGCCAGCTAGAAACCCTGTTTTTTTCCCCTTAATCATCTTGTGTGGCTTCTTTGGCTCTAAACTGCACTTCTCCACCCACAGTACCGGGGAAAATCAGATTGGAAGAACAGTGTCATTAGTGGCTGCATCACTGGAGGAGCCATTGGTTTCAGAGGTTAGTAAACAACTCTCGCGTGGTTTTCTTTGTGGCCTTGGACAGCGTGCCGTAGTTGACGTTTCCAAACACATGAGTGTTCCAGGGACAGCCCAAGGCATATGTGGACACTTGATACTTTTCTCTTCTGACAAGTAAATCACGTTTACTTCCACATTAACTTAATCTTGGAAACTTCTAGTATCTAGATCGCGGTTTTTCATCTTTGACACCGTTGGCATTGTGGACCACATAAATCTTTGCTGGAGGGAGGGTGGGGCTTTTCTGTGCATTGTGGGATGTTCAGCAGTATCCCTGGCCGCTTACCCAGTAGAAGCTGGTGGCATCCCTTCATTGCGACAATTGAAAGTGTGTCTAGACATTGGCAAATTCCCCCAGAGGACGGAATCACCCATGGCTGAGAAACACAGAAAGATCTAGATTTTAGGGGAAAAAACTGCCCTCACATTGAAATGGTGGGAAGAGCCTCCTCCCACTAAGTAATTCCAGAAGTGTGTTGATCTGTATGTTAGGACAGAAGCACGGCTAGGTCTCATTCAGCCCTGAAGAGCCCATTGATCCAAATGGCAGGCGCTGCTGAACTCTCAGGTCTGTGCATTTGAAGTAGTTCAGACTTTTTTTTTTTTTAATACTGTACAATTGTCAGTGTAAGTTCTTTGGGAATGCCTTTCTGCAGTTAAGGATTCTTAGACTTCTACCCCCTGAAAGCCCTATAGGAGTATTCTGGAAGTGTCTGGTTATCAGCAGTAAACAACAAAGAAAACAGTTCTCTGCACTTCTGTCAATGTGCCCATCAGGAGTGCGGTTTGGGGGGGGCACCTGGGTGGCTCAGTTGGTTGAGTGTGTCTGCCTTTGACTCAGGTCATGATCCCAGGGTTCTGGGATCTAGCTCCGCATCAGGCTCCCTGCTCGGTGGGGAGCCTGCTTCTCCCCCTGCCTCTCTCTCTCCCTGCTTGTGCTTTCTTTCCATCTCTCTCTCAAATACAAATAAATAAATAAAAATTTTTAAAAAGGGGGGGAGTGTGGGGTGGGGTGTCAGTGACCTGACTCTCCTCCTGGTGGCCATTGCTGGGCCACTCTCCCTCTGCTGTGCCCTGATTTACCCAAAACAAAGCCTGTTTTCTCTTCAGAGAGACAGGATGATTTGCTGTCATTAAAAGCTGCTTCTCCTCGGACAGCCACTTGTGATATAGAGTAACTTTTCCTTTGGTCTTCCCATTGCTCAGCTCTGTCAGGGACATTGAGAAGCTCAGCTCCCTCCAGGATTGCTTTGATCACCTTCCCAGGAATTTATTTCATAAACAAATCAGGGTAACAGGCCATATGTTTTCACTTGCTTCCAAGGGCTGGTTCTCTTAATCAGTTTCCTGCCTGTGAGGGGCTATTTCGTGAAACTGGAAATCGTCATCTTTTGGAATGAGAAAAGTTGAATGTACGGCTAGATAAAGCCCACTGGAGTAGACTGTGGACATGGCTTCCTGGAAGTCTTACACATCCCGTGGCTCGGCTGACTAACTTAGAAGCTTGACACGGGCGTCCCTGTTGCCGTGGCCAGGCAGACTTCTGAAGGCAGCCTGGCTTGGTGTCTGTTCCCGCAGGTAACGTCATTTCTGTTTACTTCACAGCGGGCTTAAAGGCCGGCCTCCTCGGATGTGGCGGTTTCGCTGCTTTCTCTGCTGCCATTGATTACTACCTCCGGTGAGAGAGCCTGCCTCCGGGGAAGGACATTGCCAGCCCAGCGTCAGAGCTGCTCGGTGGGGGCCGCGCTCTGTCCACTGCAGGGCATTCGCTTCAGAGACCGCAGACCTTTTCTCTCAGACCGCTGGTGTCATGAGGGAGCCACCTGGCTGCCGCCTGCCTCCGCCTCCAAGAGCCACATGCTCTGTTCCTGGGATGGGCAATGTGCCGTGCTAGCCTCTCTGGAGCAGATCAGCAGTGTGCTGACTGGTAGGAATTAAGCTCCCCAAAGGTTCTGTCCTGTCCATCGCTGGCCCGCAGGCGGCTCAGGGCGGTGGGACCAGAGGGGACTGAACTCGTACCAGCAGGCTCGTCTACTTTGGAACTCCCCGTGGTCAGTCATGTCACATGGCAGGGCAGAGTAAATTTATACCACCTGACCCATTATGTCATTTTGTGGTCTGCTGTCTTTGTTTAAAAAAATTACAGTTTAAAAGGTTGGTTAGTTTTGGTGGGGGAGGGAACAGCGACAGAGTAAGTCTTTAGAGTTGCCCTGGGAGCCAGTGGTCCTGTCCCGCCTCTTCCACTTCCCAGTACAAACAGTAAAGGCTGTTCATACCATAAAATAAATGAATCAGTAAAGGTTTGGTTGATTTTTATTCTCAGATTCCACGAGTCCCAAAAGTGGTGCCAGGTGGCCCAGAGATTGGACATCCAGAGGGAGAGTGAGAAAGCTCCTGCGAAGTGTGGGAATGTTCGATTCTCGGTGTGCAGAGTAGCATTCCTCTGACACTGTTCCTTCAGCCAGAGCCTGCCCTACAAGCAGCCCAGCTGGGCCATGTCCTGGGATACATCGAAATTCCATGCATAGGCCTTGGCCTCTTCTAAAAACCTTGCTGTGGGGACGCCTGGGTGGCTTAGTGGGTTAAGCCGCTGCCTTCGGCTCAGGTCATGATCCCAGGGTCCTGGGATCGAGTCCCGCATCGGGTCTCTCTGCTCGGCAGGGAGCCTGCTTCTCCCCCGTCCCCGGCCTGCCTGCCTCTCTGCCTACCTGTGTGATCTCCATCTGTCAAATAAATAAATAAAACCTTTAAAAATAAATAAATAAATAAATAAATAATAAAAACCCTGCTGTGGGCTGGGTGACAGGAATGCCTGTGGTCCAGACCACATTGGTTTTAGGCTCTGACCACTGGACCAGGCCCAGCTCAAGGACACGGCGTGCGGAGTCCTGCTGTGGTCCTCCTGGTGGGTCCCTGAGCAGTGGCTGGTGAAGATCAGACAGTGGTGAGGGGCCGTTCTCCACTATCCTTGGTCTGTGATATCAGGGTTTTTTTGTGTTTTTTAACATACTAGTGATTTTTTTTAATTTGACCTAGGGGCTTTTTCTGACAACAGAAGCTCGACCCTAATTGTGTGCGCTGCCAGCGCAAAAAAATAGGCTTTAATGCTTTAATGGTTGGGATCTGCCGTGAGCACTTGTTCATTCTGGTCCTGTGGTAAGGACACAAAGGGAATGGGCTCTCCCTTGGGGCCAGAGGGCAGGCTTGTGGGGCTGCATGATTCTAGCAGCCTGCAGTGAGCAGTGATGGCTCCTGTTCTCTGCTGTATGCTGACTCCTTCACCTTTTTTTGCTTTCTCCTCCTTTTTCTGTGGTCTTCTAGCTTATGCCCCCTTAACCAGAATTCAGACATGGCTGAGACGTTCAGATGTCCCAAGTGTGTATGTATGTGAGTGATAACGTCAAAGTATGCCGGTCACACCTTCCTCTGGCCACGCCTGCCACCTTCTCTGCAATGAATGTGAGCTAAGCTTGCTTACATCCTTCTGTGGTGAATTCTAAGTAACATCCAGCCCAGTCTCACAGGTATGAGGCTTTGTTGCTCCCCACCCAGCTGGAGTATCCTCAGAGGTCTGGGAACAAAGCTAGGAGTGTTTCCTATACTGTCCCTAAATAAGTCACCTCTAAGCCCCTTGAGAGCATAGGTAGAGGCTCCTGCCTGGCAGCTGTCAAAAGTACCTGGATGCCTGGCATCTTCCACCAGGCAGCCTAGCAAGGAGGGTCGAATGTGCCCAGGGAGTACCAGGAATGCTGCCTGTATGACTGCCTTGGAGCAGATGAGCCCTGGGGCTGTCCATAGCCATCACTTCAATAAGCCAAGCATTGTCCACACTGGCTATTCAATCAAGAAAGGAGATGAATAGTTTCCTGTTTTAGATGGCTAAGGAGTCAGTATGAGCTCATAAACCAAACACCAATTTTCAGAGACATCTGGTCCTGATCTCCAGAATAAACATAGTGTCCAATGGCTTAGACTGGTGGGAACCCGTATTAACCCCACCAACTCTCCTGAAGGGAGGCTGGGCCCCCTAGGGGATCCAGCCTCTCCAACTCTCAGACTACGCCAAAAGGCTGGCCCAAAGACGCCCACTTCCAAGAAAAATGTAGGGAAGAGTTTTCATAAAATAAGAAGCCTCCATTTGTATTGAGCACTTTCTGCCATCTCTCGAAGGGATGCTCATGGCCAGGTCTTGGTGGGGCCTTTGTCCTTCATGAAAGGAATCTGGCTGGTGTCTGACTTGGAGGCCGCTGTGAACCACAAGGAGGGGGCTCACCCCTCCACACCCCCCCAAACTGCCACAGTCCCCACAGGGTGAAGGGAAGCTCAGGGGAGGTTAACTAGGTGCACAGATTCCTGGAAACACATGTGGATGCAGCTGGAAGAGTCAAATATTTAGATTGGTGGTCTTCCCTGGACTACTGAGTGTACAGATGTCCACACCACAGGGCTGAGTTGTGTGCAAATGTTGGGGCTTTGCATTTTTTTTTATTAACATTTTCCTCTCACGTGGTTTACATCAATTTATAATAATCTACATAAGTTGAAACAGAACATAGACAAAAAAAATATATCCTTACCAACTTATTAAACTCAGATATTAATAAAGGTTCCCATCCTCCCTGTATCAGCAAAAACTGGCAGCCCACAGCCATTGCCAGCAGGGACAGGCATCCTGGCACTCCCGTGGCCTGTCTGCTGGGCTCCTGTTGGCACAGCCTGCCCTGCTGGGCACAGGGGCCAGGGGTGCTGCTGGGCTGCACAGTCCCTGACTCTTGGGAGAACCCATGGGCTCCTTCCTTGGTGCAGCTTAGTCCTTGTCTGGTACCTGCCCTTCCCCACCCTGGGGGTGGAATTTATAAATATTCTGAGCCTTTTGTATTTCTCAGCCCCTCCAGCCTTTCTCCCTAAGCAAGCTTGGGGGCTGCGGTAGCTACCTGATTCCGAGAAGCAAGCCCCTCATTTGGGGGAGGTGGGAGGCACCCGTTTGGGGCTGTAACTAGCTGTAGCTGGGCCTCCAGGTCACTCCCATCAATGGCTCTGGAAGCAAGATGCCACACACCAACTCCTGAGTGCTGGGCACAGACTCCAGAGAGGATCACACGCTGGGATATTTGACCCAAGTGGTGGTCTTTCTCCACCGCCTGTCCCAGGGCGCAGGGCTCCTTGCTAAGCTGCTCACAGGCAGCTACATGATCAGAATTGTTTCCCTCCTCTTAGGCATTTCTTTCCTCTGATGTGCACAGAACGTGTACCGTTCTGCCCAAGACTGGGCCACAGGTGTAAACACAAGAAAGGACCCCGTGTCTCATGAGCCAATGCTATGGCTTCAGGGTCAGCAAACCATTCTTTAAAACATAGCCCTGAGCACAAGCTGAAGGAGCTGTTCTCTCCCATTCTGAGGCCCTAGAGTCTGCTCTCTGTCACCTAGGAGAGCCAGAAAGCCATGTGCCCAAGCCTCCGCCACCTGGGAGTGTTTGTTCTCCTCGGCCAACTGCCCTATGCCGGTAGCTACTGCTCAGATGGGAGGAAACTGCACTGGGAGGATCCATCTCATTCCATTCTGGTACGGAGAAGTGGGGCTCAGCACTGGGACTAGAACCTGCCGATCCTCTACTCCAGAGCAGAGTATAGACAATGAACTTCCCTAGCAAAACCCAGCCCCAAGAGAGGCAGGTGCCTGTGACTCCCCAAAGTCTAGAGTTTCCTAGA
Source organism: Taxidea taxus jeffersonii (assembly GCA_003697995.1). Classification (NCBI taxonomy): domain Eukaryota; kingdom Metazoa; phylum Chordata; class Mammalia; order Carnivora; family Mustelidae; genus Taxidea; species Taxidea taxus. Next base: position 26,855 of record ML104651.1, on the reverse strand, counting down.
GCTCGCCCAAAAGCCGCATCTGGAAGCTGCGGATGGGGAGGCAGCACCATGGGGGCTGGCTACTGGAGACGGCGCGGGTCTCTGCCAGGCCCCAGAGCACACATGGCCATGGGGGCCGCCCTGTGGCAGTGCGTGGCTGTGGAAGACTGTACAGTCTAAGGCAAAGGCACCGCAGGGTAGGCGAGGTGCCAGGAAGGGCTGCCTCCTGGATGGAGCCTACCTGTTTCTGGACACCTGCTTCAGCCATATTCGCTGCCCTCCAGGAGACCTGGCTCCCCTAACAAAGCCACTATAATGTTTTGCTGCTGAGAGCCGCTTCCCCCAAATCCAGGCCCCCAGTGCTCCGTGGCACTCCTTGGAATGTTCCACCTGTCCTGTTTGCTCAGTGGCCCGACTCTCCCGCCTCCCCCGATTCCTGACCCTCTGGCTCTCTTGATATCAGGTCACTTATAAGTCTTGCCACTCAAAGGAAATAGAACACCAGGGGAGAAGGAACTGAAAAGCAGAAGAAACAGTCAAAGATGCCTCACTAGGAGGTGGGAGATCGAACAGATAAACCCCAGAAATGGAGATTGTCAGGTGGAAATTGCAGAGATCGGCTCTCTAGCTCTGTGCTAAGCTGAAGACTCATGTGTGGCTGTCTCCCTGTCCAACATTTGCACAGGCAGCAAGGCCAAGCAGGTGTGCTTCCACAGGCGGAGGACAGGGTTGGGGGGTGAGGGGAGGCCAGGGAGGGGAGGCAGCAAGCATAGCCTTGGATGGACCACTGCTGCCACCACTGCCCAGGGCTGCCTCAAGTTTCAGAGTGATGGAGTGAAAACCAAGGCTGCACATGCATGTGGGCAGGCCGGGAGGAAGGGGAGGGTGGAGGCTAACCGAGGGGACGCTGCCCGGAGACTGCAATCTGGGAGCAGGGCCAGGAGAGGATAAGCTGGCCGGAGTTACACAGCGCAAAATAAAAGCCCTTGGACTGGACTGGTGGTGGGGGTGGGGGGAGAAGAAAGTGCTGGAGGAAAAGAAAGAACAAAGCAGGCGGTACGGTGGTCCTGGTCCGTAAGCCCATACTGGGTCGGTCACTACCATTTCTGCATGACAAATAGACAGGAAAACAATCCCCCAACGGCACAGGGCAGGAGACACAACTAGAGGGACAGAGGGCAGGGCCCTGGGGCATGGTGAGGCTGGGGGCTAGGGCAGCTGGCTTTGTACAAGGTGGCACGGAAGATGCAAGTATTCCAGTTCTTGGAAATCTGCGTCCCTTGGAGTCTAGAGTGCTGGGTGTGGGAGTTTTCTGTTGGAGTCTTTCAAGTCTGTGTTGGGTCCCCTGGCCAGAGAGGCTGGCCCAGGCCGCGCCCCCCTGTAGCGGCTCCCACCTTGGGCTACACATCGGTGGAGAAGTACAGTGTGTTCCGCTTCAGTTCTGCGAAGGAAATTGGGGGATGCTGCAGGTAGTAGAGGAGGACCTGGACCTGTGAGGGGACAGGGAAGACTCAGCTGGGGTCCCCTCTGTGCCACCCCCTCCCTGCTCTCAGGCCATCTCAGGCCCCTTCACCCCCCCACCCCCACCCCGTGGCAGCCCAGGTGTGTGTGCCAGTGGGCATCAGTAGAGGGCACCACGGGGCGGAGGCCTGGGCAGCCTGGGGCCACTTCCCAAACCTCCGTCCACCTGCTCCAGAGGTTGGCTTTGGCTGCACGGCCCTGCCTCCAGACTGGCCTCTGACCCGGATTTTGTAGGGACAGATTTCAGAGAAGCTTCCTCACCGTGGAAGCAATCTTAGAGCTTCCACATGGGAGGCCAAAGCCCCCAGAGGTCTCCTGGGCCCCTGAGCTTGCTGTCCAAGACTGCGGCACTCCCAGGACTGCAGTCAGTGCCAGGACATGTGTTCTCTGGGTCCCTGGTCTAGGCTCACGCCTTTTGTTTTGGACTCGGAGGCAGGACTGTCCGGAGCCCTGCCTCCCTGGTGACAGCCTACTGACTGTCCACCCAGCCGCTCAGCAGGGATGGGCTGGGCTGGGGGACTCTGAGCTGTTCTCTCTGCCCCTGTGGGGAAGCCCACTGCACAATGTGACCAGCCACAGGCCCGGACCCTGCCGCTGGTACCTGTGCCATGACATCATGGGACCAGATGTCTGCGGCCGACGTGAGGTGTGCTTTGCTCTCCACTTCCGAGGGTCTCAATAACGTGGGGCCAAACACAGTAGCCAGGTTGTGAAGGGACATTTTGTTGATGGGTTCCTTCTCAGCAACCCTGGAAGGGGTGGGGAAAGGGAGGGGAAAAAAAAGTCATTTCTCAGCAGCCATTCGGAGCTCCAGACGCTTGGCCTTAACTATAAGAACTCCTGGAAGGAGTTATAGTTATAGTACCAGAAGGTAGGTACTAGCCTCTCTCTCCTCTGAGGGTAGAGACCTCTTGGTAGGGAGGGACTAAGCCAAGGAACCAAGTCTCCAGCTATGTCCCAGGACGTTCCTCTATTAGATTCCTAGCTCCCAGGGCCATCCCTTGACTGTAAATAGCCAAAGCCAGAAGGACCTACTCCCAACTCCTTCCCCTTGAGGATGATGTCATTTCTAACTCAAGAACTTTCCCTGCAGGAGCTCCTGCTCATCACAGCCCTATGGGGAGGTCATTATCATCACCACCGTACAGACAAAGACACCAAAGAACAGAGGTGTGACATGGTTTGCCTGAGGTCACACGGCTAGCCAGTGACAGAGCTGGGATCTGACCCCACGCAGTCTCGCTCCAGAGCCTGTGCTCCCCCGGGTCAGCCAAGCTGCCCCAAGTGGGGTGGGGGGGGGGAGTTTAATGAGGGGTGGCAGTGGAGGGGGCCAGAGCTCCAGCAGCAGTCCTTAACTAGACCTAAGGCTCCGCCCGCTGTGCTGACGCTGGATGACCCTAACCCCAGATAGAGCCTGGGGGCTGTTCTCCCATGCTTTTCCAGAAGGGTGTTCCTCCTGGGACCCCAGAGTTACCTCCCTGTGGATCTTTCTCTGCTTCTCTTGTGTAATAGGCCACATGCTCAGTAGATATTTCCCCTGAATGACAGCAGAGGCTGCCATCTGTGGCTGGCGTCCAGGCGGACCCAGTACCACCCAACATGTCACAGAGGCCCTGGGCCTTCCTCAGGCCTAGGAAATGTTTCTGGGGTTGAGAGCACTCACCCCGAGCAGCACCCCCGACTCCCAACTACACGGACGTGCATGCTGACTGTGTTGGAGACAGGCAGACATTGCTATGCCAGGAGGCAGCTTAGAGCTGGCCAAGCCCCCCTACACACACGCGCGTGCGCACACACACACACACACACACACCAGCCAGGGGCCCAGATGTGGGAACAGACTGTGCCCAGTTCCCAGGGTGGAAAACCTAATGAATTTTCCCCTCCCACTCCTCCTCTGTGTGTCCTCCCCGCAGTGCTCACCAAACTATGGGAACCGGTTGGGGCTTCAGTTCTGGCCAAACCAGAGGGAAAATGTCTCATGATGGGAAAAACAAGACAGCAGCCCCAGGCATTTCCAGGTCTCCACTGGCCCTCCAGAGCTGGCCTGGATGAGCCATAGCCCGGAGCCTGGGCCCGAGGGTGAGAACCTGGCTCCAGGAGGAGTAGGCCCACCACGTGGCCCCCAACTCAGGGGGCTCCCCAGTCCTCGGCAAGCGAATTGAAGGGACACCAGGAAAGTTCTCTTCCCCATTTACACCTGGACCGGTGCTGGGGTTCAAAAGCGAGTGACAAGGACCCTGGAAGGGCTGGTTTCAGTTCTGAGCTTGGCTTGAGCAGCTCTTGGTTGGACCCCATGACTGAAGGGGTGGGGGGAAGGTGGGAGGGGACTTAGCTTAGGATTGGGGACATGTGCCTTCCAGGGACAGAGCTGTTTCCAGCCCCAGTCAAACTCCTCCTGTGCCGGGGCTCAGTATCCCTGTTAGATGAGGTATAGGTCAAGACCAGCGGGTTGCAAACTTTTGACCATGACAACCCAGGACACATGACCGTGTGTAACAGAACAGAACAACATGCACACTACTGCTTGCAGCTTTCCCTAGGCTGTCCATTCCCTTCCCTTTACAACTGGGAAGTGGACTGAATGACCACAGACTGCAAAAGCCATCGACAGTCCTTGGCTCTGGCCCTGCCGATATGGGAGGTTGCTATTAGGACCCGGATATTTCTCAAAACAGAAGAATTTGGAGGCAAGAGACTGAAAAGCAAACTCTCACCCTGTGATGGGTGACCCAGCAGAAGCAAGCGCCCAAGAGGAAGAGCCAAGGAGGTGGATCCCCCTGCAAAAGTCCCCAGCAGGGAGGGGCCTGCCCTGGGCTCCCTGCCCCCTCCCCACTCGGGCCCTGAGTTGTTACCTTTTCAAGTGTTCCAGCAGGAAGAGGAAGGTGATGAGGTTGGGGTCGGGCAGAGTGCGGAGTAAGTGCATCATGCAGTTTTCCTTGGCAGCAGGGTCTGACAGGGCTGTGGGGTGGGGGGAAGAGTGGGGCAAGGCTGGGTCTCGGCTCCCACATAGGGAGGCCCAAGCCAGTGCCCTCCACCCAGAGTCTGGAGGCTGTGGGACCCTGAGGGAGAGCCCAGGTTGCTGGGGTGAGGGGAGTAGACCCTGTAAGGAAGGAAAGGCCTGGCATCTTCCCAAGGGTGGGCTATGAACAGCTGGTTCCTATGGAAGCCCCCACCCAAAGCTCAGTCAGGAAGCACACTGGCCGGGATTGAGTACCCTCCCGCCCCTCCCGCATGCGCTTTTGCAGCTCTGGCCATAGCCTCTCCCTGGTCTAGGAGGCTAAGTTTAAGGCAATGAGAACACCGCTTTGAACGTTTCCTCTTTCAACTGCCTCTGATGCTCTGATGCACAGGAAGTGAGGGTTCCTCACTTCCTGTGGTGGCTGAAGCCCTGACCTGCCCCTGGAGGAGGCAGCAGGGAGAAAGCGGGGAGGCAGGAAGGAGGTGCCCAGCGCCCCGCTGGCTGAGGCCCTCAGCTTCATTGCTGCCCAGGGCATCAGTGGGAGCGAGAGAGTGTTCCTCTGGAAAGCTGGGTTCCAGCCAGCTCTGGTACACTCCAGCCAGGCTTGTCTTTGGCTCGGGGACGCTGGCCCTGGCCACCCACCTCAGGGCACATTTCCCTGGCTGCTTGGCTTTCCAAGCAAGGAGGTCAGTATTTGGGGAGGAAGCACAGAGGGCAGCCCATGGGGACAAGGGGGAGAGAGGCAGGCAAGAGAGTGTCCAGGCTCTGCCTCAGGCCCCAGTGGGTCACATCGCACTCTCTGGGCCACTCAGCCACACCGTCCCAGAGCACTGGGCAGATCCACAAGCAAGGGGAGCCACGGGTCACCCGCTCTTTGCTGTCAGAAAGGCCCAGCTCAGCTGGGCCCTCGGTGCTCCAAAGCCTCACCGATGCCCTCCATGAAGGCTGGGTAGAGTCGGTCTGTGAGGAGGGGTTCGGGCAGCTCCCGGAAGTAGAGCTTCAGTGTGCCGGCAATGGCATTGATGTCCATATCACTCAGCATCAGCAGGATGTCCTTGTTATCTGCAGAGGACATGGACAATCGGGAGTGCACCCACCTGAGACCCTCTTCCATGCAGTCCTCAGCTAGGCGGGGGCGGGGTGGTGGGCCCTGCTCCATCCCACACCACACAGCTGGGGAAGCCCCCGCCCACTCCATCTCTGCCCTGGTCTCACCAGGAAAGGCAGGGAGTAGGTATAGCGCCCACAGGTGGTGTGTGACTCAGCCCCATTGGGGGAGGGGAGCCCCGTTCTCCATCCAGAGTCCTGCAGGGTCCTCATACCACATGGCAGACACCCTCTCTCGAAGCTCCCTGCCGCTAAGCCTCTCTCTGGGAGGCCCCGCACATTTTTTACACGAAAAATCATGTTCTGACAGAGCCTCAGCTTCCAGGTTGCACAGAGGACCCGTATGCCGGCACATCCCCAGCCCCTCACCCCAGGCTTCCTGAACGTGGGCCCCTCCCTCGGCTCCTGTGGAATCAGCCCTGCCTGCCCATTTCAGGCTTCCCAGCTATCACAGCATGAACTCGCATGATGGGGGAAAGAAGAACCAGAGAGTGTAGGCCCCACCATGGAGGAATTTACGGAGGGTGACAGCAGTGCTCCTCCCAAAGGGCCCTGGTTCAGGGCTCTGGAGACAGCAGAAGGGAGCCCGAGCCAGCCAGCCCAGGTTCAAAGCCCTTCTGTCTCCTTCTAGTCCCCCAGGCACCATGGAGCTAGCAAGAAAGCCAGAAACACTAGAATAAGAAAGATCTGAGTTGAAAGAAGGCTCAAAACCTATAAGCTGAGCAATGCTGAGCAAGTGACTTGGCCTCTCTGAGCCTCCATTCCTCATTTGCAATAGTGGATAAGAGACCGGGGGGTGGTTACATGAGCAAACACGGGCAGAGTCCCTGCATCAGACTCAGAGATGGCCCACCGCACGCCACATGGGACTGTGGTTCACAGAACAAGGCTCCGCCACCATTGGAGACTTGGGACCTCTCTGTGGAGAAAGGCCTCTGGTGCTCCTGGGCTCCCGGAGCAGCCTGCTGGGCCCCAAAGAGCGCCCTCTCCCCACCGATGCCCGGGCCTCCCACACTCACTGGCATCAAAGGCGGCCTTCAGCGCCTGGATGTCCGTGGCCACCCCTGATATCCGGTAGATGCCGACCTCCTCGATGCCCCGCTTCTCCACCTCCTCCACACACTGCCGCACGATGTAGGGGACCTTGGAGCGCTCCCGCCTGGTGGGGAGGGGCTGTGAGGGAGGGCGGAGGGCCTCCCCTCCCTGGCTACCCCAAGCCCCCACGTCCCCCGCACACCTGGGCCTCTGGTGTCAGGGTTGGGGCTGCGAAGAGGGCTAAGAGGCCATGCCACCCCACCCTACCCAAGCAGCCCAAGGCCGGCCTGTTGCAGGATGGCAAGGGACAAAGGCAGGAGAAGGTCTGGGAGACAAGTGCAAAGATGCTGAAACGAGAATGTTCCTTAGAACGCAGATCTCAGCTTCCAATGCTATGTGGGGCTGAGCCGCAGACCCCTGAGGGAGGTGGCTGAGGTACTGGAGACCTGGGCCGTGGAGGGGGCGGTGGGGAGTGGAAGGGTGCAGTCCCTTTCAGGAGGGCAGGCCCTCCTGGATTCCCACTGGTCATGGCCAAACCTCAACGAGCGCCTACGTCATCAGAGCATCTCACTGACCACAAGAAGATGATCGCCCAGGACGCTCACAGGTCATCTTCTGGTGTTTAATGCTGGCTTGCTGACTTCTGAAGCATGTGTAAGATGGAGACCTACGTATGCGGGCCACTTTGGGCCTCCAAACTGGCCAACCCTGACTACGGACCTGGGAGGTAACTGGCTAAGTAGGGGTCCAGGGAGGGCCCCTGGGTGCTAATGCTACCACTCAGGTGCCACAGGGGGACCTACTTCGTCACTACGCTGATCTTCACACCAAAGACACCAGTCTGCTTTTTCGACGGGGTCCTCTTCAGGCTCATATCCCGGCTGGTGAACTTCATGGAGAATTCCACTTTGATCTGGTTGGGCGTGAGCCGGGCACAAATCCCCCAGGGTATGAGTGCCTGAGGAGGGCCTCCGAAACATGGGTCCCCTCCCCAGCACGGCCAACCAGTGCTGCCTCTCCCACCCAGGGCTCCCTGTAACACCGACAGGGTGGGAGTGGGAAGGGTGCAGGCATAGGGGAGGGGAGAGGGACTGGGTTGAAGGGACAGGGGGCAAGACAGCACCCCCGAGGACAGCAGCCAGGGGCCAGCCCACTGTGCAGACATTTCCTGTCTCCCCAGCTCACCCCGTTCATCTCAATCACATCTGTGTGCCAGTTCTTGGTCTCCACAGTCTGGGGATCCAACTGCAGAGAAAGGAAGAAAGAGAACGTGAGATGGGGAGAGCAGAGGAGGTATCCCTCACAGGGGACGGGTCAGGACTCTGCTCCTCTGACTCAGTGGCCTGCAGACTGTTTTTCCTTGCGCACCCACAATGATTTTGAAAAATTATGCACCGCCCAGCACATTGCCAACTCGACATCTGAATATTTCCAAAGCAAGTTTAAAGAGTTGCAAAGGCTATAGCTTCCAGGATAATGTAAATATTTACATTTTAAAATAAAACTGTGACATCATTCTTTTCAATGTATTCAGTGGGATCCTTACCACAGCGATCTGCTACCCACCATCATTCATGAGGAAAATACAAGCTCTCCTTTCCCTTGCAGACACCTTGCATTGTTTCTTCTTTCTCCCAAAGAATTTTGTCCTAGTTTGTATTTTTCTATCTTAAGGGTTTTATTCATCACCCTATTAGATTTTGCTGCAACAAAAATATCTGTATAGGGGCGCCTGGGTGGCTCAGTTGGTTAAGCAACTGCCTTCGGCTCAGGTCATGATTGCGGGGTGAGCGCTGGGCTCCTTGCTTAGTGGGAGTTTACTGCTCTCTCTACCTGCCTCTCCCCCTGCTTTTGTGTACATGCTCTCTCTCTGACAAATACATAAATAAAATCTCAAAAAAAAATCTAAAAAAAAAAGAATCTGCCTATTCTGCCAAGCAGATTAAGAAAAAAAAGCCTTAAAAAAATATCTGTACAAATGGCAATGAAACACTTCCTGAGACCACAAGGCTCCAAATATTCAAGACATGTTTGAGTTACTACAGAGATTGACAGCACACGATAAAAACACTAACCAGCATGTTACAAATAAGTATTAATAAATATTCAGTAGCAAGGTACCACTGTGGAGGACTTACGTCTCTCCTTGAGGTGGACAGAACACTTTTTCTGTTTTAATTCATGTATTCTGTATTGCTAGGGTAGAACTGGGTGCAGCCTCACCATGCTTGTGGGTTGCTGTTTTTTTTTTTTTTTAAGTTGGTTATTTTCTTAGAAATCTTTAAGAAATCTCTTAGAAATCTCCAATGTGGGGCTCAAACTCATGACCCTGATCACAGACTCTATCACCTGAGCCAGGCGGGTGCCCCTGGTTTTGCTTTTAAACATGTAGAGGGTGAGGGACGCCTGGGTGGCTCAGTTGGTTGAGCAGCTGCCTTCCGCTCAGGTCATGATCCCAGCGTCCTGGGATCGAGTCCCACATCGGGCTCCTTGCTCGGCAGAGAGCCTGCTTCTCCCTCTGCCTCTGCCTGCCACTCTGTCTGCCTGTGCTCGCTCTCTCTCTCTAACAAACAAACAAATAAATAAATAAAAATAAAATCTTTAAACATGTAGAGGGTGAAACATCTTATTCCTGTAAGTAACTAGATGGGGCTGTTTTATTATAGCAATGTTACAGGATTCTCAAAACTTTTTCCTTCTCGCTTGCCTTAAAATGCATAAACACCTATTAGCAAAATTAATTTTTTTACTATTTTTTTAAAAGATTTTATTTATCTGGCTGAGAGAGAGAGAGAGAGCGCGCGCACACACAATCAGGGGGAGCAGCAGGCAGAGGGAGAAGCAGGCCCCCTGCTGAGCAGGGAGCCTGATGCGGACCTTGATCCTAGGACCCTGGGATCATGACCTAAGCCAAACGCAGATGCTTAACTGACCAAGCCACCCAGGTTCCCCCAGCAAAATTTATTTTAAATGATCTCTCACCTGACAATGTCCATCAGTTTTGTGGAAAGCAAAGAACTGGAAAGCACCTGCCTCATGAACGGATCTGGACCTCGGCCATCAGCATCTTCTACCTTCTCCACACCCACACCCACATTTTGAGAGGCCCTGCTGTCAGCAAGCAGGAGGCACTGGCGCCCAGGGCCATGTTCCACAGCGAGCCTTGGGCTCCCCTGCAGCGCAAGGGAGCTGAAGGCAGAAAGCCCTTCCCAGGCACATCGCTTGCAGCCAGTGGCACCTATGGGAGTTGGGAGTCTGCAGACTGATTCTCTGGAAACTCTCCCTGCCCATGTAGTCCCTGGGAAGCCTCTGTGGCTTCCCAACGCCCCTGCCCAGAGCGTGTGCACCACGGTGTGAATACCACTGTTCCAGCAGGCCTATAGCATGGAGGAGCAGGGTCTGGTCAGCTCAGGGTGGCTTAGGCCCTGGGACTTCCTACAGCTTGAGCTAAGTCCTTCCGCACCTTCCATCCACACAGCCACTGGGCATGGGTGGCAGGGGACTCTGGGGTCTGCATTTGGCCTAGGTCCAGCCTCCAGGAGTCAGTTCCCTGCCTGGAAGGGTGCCACTGAGAAAGACACCGAGGGAGAGCAGTGTGGGCAGCACAGCAACCCCATGGGCCCCACTCTGCCCCAGTGCCTCCTCTGCACACAAAGGAAGCACATGGGACTCACCAACCTGGCTGTGGTCCAGGCTCGATATTCCAGAAGCCTTGGGGCCAAGTGTCCCATTGGGTCCCAAAGGAAGCCCCTGAAATGTCCCTCTCCCAAAACTTTTTCTGTCCCCAAACCTTGCCAAGTCTGTGGCACGGACTGTCCCTTAGGTGCCCCTTCACCTAACCCCCGCTCCCGAGACCTGGTGCCTCCTAGCAGCCGCCATGGCTTAAGCCAGGGGTCCCTCCCTGGGTCCTGGAGTGGCGTCTGGACACAGCCAAGTGGGGAAGGGCAGGGATTGAGACTCAGGCCTATTTAGGTCCAAATGTCCACTCTTCCACTCAACTGTGTGAATTTGGGCAAGTCACTTAAACTTCCCTGAACCTCAACTTCCTCGCCGGGGCATCCATACCACCTCAGAGGATGGCTCTGGAAAATAATCCCAGAACTAATGTATTTTGAGCATTTCCGAGGAGTCTGGCATGAAGACAATCCTTTCACACAAGGTATCTCAATCATGGTAACAAGGTACATGGTAAAAAGGCTGTGAGGTAACAAGGCCTTTTTACACTCCCATTTTACAGATGAGAACACTGAGGCTTAACGAGACTAAGGAACTTGCCCAATGCCATTATCTAGGAGGTGAGACGCTTCCTGCCACGCTGAGATGCTGTCCCTCTGTAGTTGGCTGGCACCCTCCCATCGCCAGGGCTGAGGAAGGTGGCACTTCTGTGTTTTACCGTGAGTCACCGCCACTGCCGTCTCCCGGATGCCCCTGGTGGGTGCTTGAGGGAGGCCTGCCTAGCCCCTCGTGCCCCGGCGGTGAAGATCTGTCTCCCAACAGACCAGCAGCCTCCAGAAACCAAGGCTATTTTCAGGACATCACTTAAATACAGAGAAGGGAGGGCGAGGAGTGGAGAGGGACATGGCACATTTTCCAGAGAAATGATGCCGCCTGAGCGACTGTGGCTATTTATAACCCCTGGGAAATGTGGACTCTGCTATTTCCTGATTAGATTAGTGCTGGGGGCGGAAGAGCCAGCCTCAGGATGTCAGTGGATAGAACACCTGACCGCTGACCTCCGAGTCCCAGCAGATAGGTGCCAACCCCTGGCCTGGGCAGCAGGTACCGAGGCCAGGCCAGATCGCCCAAGGGAGGCAGACAGATGGGGCTTCGAAGGGCCAGGCTGGGGGAGATCCCCAGGGGCCCCTCCTTCACCCCACAGGAAAGACACACACAGCTGGGTCTTCCTCAAGGAGTGGGATGGGCAGGAGACAGAAAGGAGCCATAGGACATCCTAGAGAAAGTTCTAGGTGGAGCACACACTGCCCGCCACCTGGAGCGGCTCAGTTATGTTCTGTCTGCCTTTGCCTTTAGACTTGGTCAGGTCATGGCGGCACGTTCAGCCATCTGCCAAGGAGACACGGCTGACCTCAGGGACCGATGTCCACAAGAGAATCACCCGGTGTCCGCAATGAAATCCTGAGGCCATGGACAGAGATGGAGACGCAGACTCTCAGAGAGCTTCCCCAGCCTCGCGTTGAGGACAGGAAAACCCAGGCACCTCGCAGGCTGGTAGGGGCACCTCATTCCTGCAGGAAAGTCCTGAGGGGTCCTTAGGCCTATGTCCTTCCTCCCAGCCCATTCGTCACCAGCACATCTCCCTCCCTCTAGCTCAAGGGCTGTTCGTGGCCACCTCCCGGTGCCTGAGGTTTCTGAGGCACCAGTGAGTCAGGGGTCCCAATTCTCGCTCTCCGGGGTAGATGACATGGTCCACGGTCAAACCTGGGTCCTTCCGAGGGTAGGGCCACAGCCTTCCCTCTGCCCTATACTCCTGCAGCAACACAGCTTGCCTGAGAGCCTTCTGGTGATTTTTGCCATTGCCCTTCCCACATGTGCTCATGCAGGCCCATCCATGGTGGCACCGTCGCGTCTATGGGCAGCTACGGTCCCAGTGGTCAGGGAAGCACAAAGCAGGCCACAGTGCATTATTTCAGGACATAACACTGGGGCTCCCAGGCCTCCGCTTCCCCTCCCTCCCCCAAAGCCTCTTGGCGCCGGGCCCCTTCCCTCAGAACCTCACTTTGTCATTTCCGCAGTGCAGGCCTGAGGCCCCCAGGAGCCCACTGACCCCTGACCTCCCATCCCTGTGGGCCTGGCTTCCTGAATCCGGGACCTGGCATCCTGGGCCTGACTGGGGAGGTGGCACGGACTTCTCTCGAAGCCAGAGTATTTTCTAGGGCTAATAAAAACAAAGTGCTTAACAACGAGGGCAAGAAATGGGGTGTGCTGGAGCTGTCGCCCTCAGAGGTGAACGGGGTGCTGAAGGGAAGGCAGAGATGGCTAGCTGTGTTTCTGGGGGTGCCTGCCAGAGGCTGAGTGTGGGGCTGTGGAGATCAGGCCCTGAGCCAGGTGTCCTGACAGGGGTACATTTCCCAGGGCTCCCGGGCCAGTGGCCAGGGTGGTGGTACTGGGCTGGCTTTTTCCTGCCCTTCCCCGAGTATGTCCACATACTCTGGGCTATGTCCTCTTGGGACACCAAACTCACTCTGTCATTGGGACAGACCACAGGCGTGAGAGGCATGGGAGGGCTGGCAACAGGGGGACTAGGGAGCTGCCAAGGCCTGCCTCTCCTCCCTCTTGGGAAGGGTACGGGAGGATTCCATCAACGTGGCTGCTCTGAGAGACACTCCTAGAGAGGGAGGGTGGGGTGGGAGGGGGATGCCAGGGCCCACGCCGGGCTTCCAGCTCAGCAGCTGAGCCAGGGGAGAACACAGTCAGGCCATTTTCCCAGAGGCTGGCTCCCCCACGATTAGGCCAAGCACGTTTGGCCCTTCTAGCCCTCACCCTGCAGGGTCAGGTGCCCTCTCCCAGGGCAGCTGCATGAGGGGCTTGAGCTGACTCTGTAGGCAAAACACCAGGATCCTGCCTCCCCTCCTCCAACCACCCCCTCCCCCGGACTTTGAAGTTCTCAGAGGCCCACATATGGAAAGGGTTTAGCTGCTCTGAATGAGGCTTTTATTGAAGTCAGGTTAGCCTCACAGCACCCACTGTGACCTGCCTTCCCCAGCACTCGCTCCACATTCCAGAGCCCCAGTCTGCCCTGTGCCTGCCACACTTTTAGTCCTTGGACTTTTAGCCCTTAGTCCCAAAGCTGGGCGCATCTCTCCCAGAGCCCCGGGACCCTGTCTTCCTTGGGGCCGCCCGGCACCCCACTGCCTTCTCTGTTCCACGTAGCCTGGACAACTTCACCCCAGAACCAGGCCTCAGACAAACGGCCAGGAAGCTGCCAAGCCTCAGCTCAGGGCCATGTTGGGGGCACCAGGGTAAAGAAGGGAGGGTCACTCTGGCTGGGCCCAAGGCAACCCAGAGGAAGCCCAGGGCAGCCTCGCCTCCAAAGTTGAGAGTGGGAGGCCGGCCTAGGGAGCATGGTGGGCTTGGTGGCCTCCCTTTGGCCTTGAGAGTGCTTCGATGAGCGCTGTGCAAGTTCTTCTCTGAAACTGACCTCATCCTCCCTGCCCAGGCCAGGAACGCAGTCTGGGCACAGAGCCTGTTCTTGAGAATGAGCTGCGCTGGTGAGACCACTGCCCGTGCCCGCTCTGAGGGGCCTCCCGGTGGGCTCCAGCCCTCGCCCCATACTCACTAGACAGCACCGGAAATAAGCACTCATTTTTCTAACAGCGTGCTGGGCTGGGTACTCCGGGCAGGAAGGCTCCCCATGCAGGGCACCCTGCCCCAACCCCAACGGGCTCCAGGAGACCCAGGCAACCAGGCAGCTGAGGAACAGCCCCAGGCCCCCACAGGGCTCTGACCCTCCACCCCGGCAGGGCGGCCTGCAGGCTGTCACTCTGGGTCACTCTCTGAGCCTCAGTTTCCACATGTGACATGGAGCAGATAGTAACAGCTCCTCACGGCACGGGCTGAGAATGAGTCTGGTCCTCAGCCACGTCTCCAAACCCAGCAGCATCACTAAAACCAGGGTCAAGCTTCCCTGTGGCTTCCTGCTGCACTTCCATTAGAAGCTGAATGTCCTGCCCTAGCTGGCCCCTGCCTGCTCCATATAGGATGCCCTTCTCCCCATCTGGTGGCCTCTGTCTGCTTCTGAAGACGCCGTGCCCACCCCACCAGCTGCAGGGTTTTCACCTTGCCAGCTCCTCTGCCTGGAATGTACTGTTTTGGACCTTTCCAGAATCTTTTTTTAAAATTAATTAATGTATTTATTTGAGAGGAGAGAGGGTGCAGCAGGGGTGCAGAGGGAGGGAGAAGAAGGGGGAGAGAGAGAGATTCTTAAGCAGACTATGTGCTGAGCAAGGAGCCCAACACAGGGCTCAATCTGACCATCTTGAGATCACGACCCAAGCTGAAACCAAGAGTTGGATGTACAACTGACGGGCCAGCCAGGCGCTCCCAGAATCCTTCTTACCATTTAAGTCTTAGTTCAAAATTACCCCTTCCAGCAAGGCCTCTCCCCCTCCATTACTCTCTAGCCCATTACCCAAGTTTATGTTCTTCCCAGCACTTGTCCAGCCTGAAACGATCTTATTTGTTGCCTGACTCCTCTGGACAGAAAGTTCCATGAGATTAAGGGCTCTCTGCCTTCTGCCTCTGGGGTGCCCAGTATATTCAGGGAAGGTGCCCATCAATATTCAGGGACCAAATGAATGAAATGGGATGTGGGGGATGGAGAGAGAGAACAATGCCTTCCCACCAAGGCTCCTTTGGAACAGGGGTCAAGAAGCCCCACGTTCCTGCTCACCTCTCCTCTCCCATGTCCAGTGAATAGCTGGCCTGGGCCCAGGGGCAGCCCTGTGACCTCTCCCACCCAGACTTCCCCAGTGTGTTGAGAGTTTAAGGCTTAGGAATAGGAATCTTGAGCCACAGCCAACATCATCATATGAGTTGGATCTAGGAGATCATCCTGTTCAGCTCCTTCATGATCCTGATTCCAGAGAACTAGAAAGGGGATGAGATCTGCCCAAGGTCACACAGCCAGTAAAGACAGCAGACTTGGGGTTGGAAAAAGAGGCTTCTGGAGTGCTACAAGCTCAACCAAGTCTCCAGCACCCTGTGCCGCATGAGCCTGAGGGGTGGGGTGCCCCACGGAGGAGGCCAGAGCATGAAGAAGGCTTCAGGCACATGATGGGATGGGGTGCGGAGCTGTGGCTGACACAGCTCTGGCTGGGCCCATCTGAGGCATCAGCCTTGGCAGGGATCACTGTCCCAGATAGAGATGGTTCTAGCTCCTGGCTGAGGCATCAACATGGTTACGGTGCCCTCCTGGCCTCTCTGCAGGAGAATCCCAAGGGCAGCTCTCACGGTGGACTTCCATCTCTCTAGGCTCACCCTGGGAACAAAGGACAATGAGGCCTTGATCTAAGGCTCGCTGGGATTCTGCACTGGCTCTGGTTCCTCCCAGGGAATGGGCGTGCAGGTTCCACAACCTGTGGGAATGTGTGTTCCTCTAGGAGCTGGAGAACTGGCTGAGCACACATACCCTTCCCGTCCCCAGCACTATCTGTTTGGGAAAAAGAAGCTGAAACAGTACCTGGTGACCAGCTCCCGACAATTTGGGTAGCTGGCAAGGCCACTCGGCAGAGGGCTGGGCCTTTCCAGACTTGTGCTCCCTTGTCAATGTCTGGCAACTCCCCAAACTAGCACCTGAAGAAGTTTCTGGGCCCTTTCCAAAATGTCTGCCCTCCTGGGGTATCACTGCTTCTGGAAACTCCTGTAACACTGGGCTCTCCCAGCTTTGGCCTTTCGGAAACCACCTTGGTTGGCAGGCTTAGCTTCCCCTGGTCCAGGGCCATCTAAAAGCCGGGGCACCAAGCCCAGCATGGCTGCCTGGCCAAGCCACCTGTGGACCACAGAGATGCCAGAGAAGGCCAGTGCCCTTTCCAACCTCCCCAGGTGCAAAAAAACAGCACCCTGCCAGGTGCGCTTAGAGCAGGGGTCCGTATGCTGAGATCTGTGACCCTATCTAAAACAGCATACAATTTGTGCATGTGGGTGGCTCCATGTCTGCACGGGGCTCCATGACCTCTAGCAGACTCTCAGAGTTGCGGATTCCTGCTGTGTGGAATTGAACAGTCTCTTGGGAGTCAGCTTCGTAGAGAAGTAGGGGTACTGGTGGTCAGGAGACCGCCCATGTGGCACCAGGAGTAAGGTCCTCTCCCTCTAGCGAGTGAGCAAGTGCTGCGAGAAGCTGCGAGCTTCGTGGCTGGGGAAATGCAGGGAGGTTGCTCTGCTCCCCACCCCACCCCAACTCTCCAGCCAGCCTGGTCACAGTCTTGGCTCTCCCAGAAGCCCAGGGGGAAATGGACGGGCTGCAGGGGTCTCCAGCCCAAGGGAGAGGGGCTATCGTCCCTTTCCTAGAGCTGAGGAATTGCTATAGGGGCATGAGTGGGCGTGTGGATGGTTAAGACAGGGAGAAGGGTCCCTTCCCCCCAGCAGATTAGGCTGACAGGGGCAGGGCAGGGGGAAAGGGGCAGGGCAGAGTGGGAACAGCCAGGGCAGGACACAGGTCTACTGTGTAAGGTTTCAAGAGCTTTCTTGATGCCCGGAGCTAGATTATGAAATAAAGTTAATGAGCCCAAGACAAATCTAAATCTGATAGCCTAGTGTTCTCGTACCCTCAATGCCTCAAACAGCCAGCAAATGGCTGCGTGAGCCTGGGAGGTGTACACACGGTTTGTGTACCTGGTGCTACCTGTTATGAAGAACAGTCAAGTTCAGTGGCAGGCTCTGGGAGGGGCTAGAAACTGTCCTGTGGTTGCAACTGAGACAGCAAAGAAAGGGACCCTCCTGAGCATTAAGGTTCCCCAGACAAGTGGCCCAAAGGGGGCTTCCCATCCTGTCCTTCCTCAGGTAACACCTCTGACTCTCCCCAGAGACAGAGGAAAGCAGACTCCATCACAGAGCAGCGGGTGTCCCTGAACTCTGTGGTTCAGCAACAAACACGTCCATTCACCTTGCCGGCCTCTAGCATCTGGACAGAAGTTCTTCTGAGGTGGGGAATTCTCAGCCCCATGTGGCAAACCCTCAAGCAGAGACAAGGTCATCAAGAACTGTCCTCCACTCTCCCGTCCACTCCTCTGAACCCTACTAGTCCAGCCTGAGTTCCCACCTCCAGGAACCGCCACCCCAAATGCTTCTGGCTTGGCCTCTGCCTTATGGTGTGGGGGGTCCTGCCAGCCTCTCTGTGGCTCCCACAAGTGAGCCCATTACAACCTTTGGATACTTCAGGGAATGGGGGATGGGACACCTCCTTCAGCCTCTCAGGTGCCACCTCAGGATCTAGAAGCAGGTGGGAAGGCAGGAAGAGCAGGCACCGAGCCTGATCTCCGTCAGTGTGATCTGAAGCAGAAAGTTGAAACATACAAAATGAAGGAAAAGGAAAGTAGAAATGTGTAGTGCAGAGAGCGCTGGCAGAACCCACAAACCCCAGTGCCACGTGTCTCCTCTGCTCAATGCTTGCACAGCAGACCAACTGCCAAGTCAGAGGCTGGAATGAGGCTTCAGCCCCAGAATCTCCTTGGGGACAAGAACCAACCCAAACACAGCTCCCTGAGACCTGCAACTGCAGACTCCTGGGGCCAGGGACCCCCCACCCCCCCGCCCAGATTAATAAGAGGACTCTTCCATCTGAACAGCTTCTTCCGCCCCAGCACGGGGTCCCCCAATGAGTCACAGACACTGCCCCTTTAGGACAATGGGAGTAGGAGGCCCACAGGTGTCCTGGCATCCATTCATGGGAGACCCTTCCTGCCAGGCTGGGCGGTCCCCAGCACCCTTCCCCCACACCACCTAAGCTTCTGCCTAGTCCCAGCCCCCTGGCTGGCGGAGAGCCCGGGGCACTGACAAAATATAGGTTAATGCAGCTGGGGAAAGAAGGGAAGCGGGCCCAGCCCCACAAGTCCGTCTGCTTGCCTGCTAACCTGGGCACAGTGAGGCGGCCACAGCAAGATGCATGACCGCGCCAGCATATAGACCCTTGTTTTTATCTGTGAGGTGGACATACTCTGTCACACAGTAAGAGCTAGGGCACCCCACTGCCAGAGCCCCTCCTGCGGCTGCATGGATGGCGGGCGGCTCCACAGGCCAGCACCTGGCCGGCCCCTGCCACCCTTGCCCATGGGCACCATCAGACTAGGAGAAGCGAGAGACCACCAGAGGCATGGCTCTGAAGAGAATTCTTAGAGGTGCTGGTCACACATGCACAGGGAAAGAACAGAAAGTCTGGGATCTGGAGATTTAAAGACTGACCCGCCTACATGCCAGGCCCCTCCCCAAAGGGTCAGGTAAATTGGAAGGGCTTTGCTTGGCTGACAGAGGGCTGGGAGACTGAGAGGTCTGTTTCTCACCAGCTTTGAGGTTTGGGAATGGACAACGAGCCCAGGGCTGGTGTCTGCTGGCCTCAGCAGGGGCTGGGCAGGAAGGGGGTGCAGGGAAGGGACAGCCCTGTGCCGCCGGGCACAGACAGCTGCATCAGCACAGGGGGGCTCCGGTAGCAGCTGAGGCCAGCAGGGCCCGGCAAGCCTGGTCCCTGGGGATGCTGAAGGTGACCCAGGGGCCAGAGCAGGACAGCTCAAGTTGCTGCCCTGCTGGCACTTTCCAGGACTGATGTCACCTCTGGGAGGTCAAGTATGCCCCACGGGTAGGGGGTGAAACGAGACAAGGAGTCAACGGGCTCAAGCTCGCTTCCTCCTGGCAGGTGCTGGTTGGCACCGAGCACTTGGCCAGAGGGCTCCCCACTCCTTGGAGCTGCAGGATGGCTTGCAAATCTCCATCAGCCCCATGAAGTAGCCACAGTCTCCCTTGAGGGACGGGCCCCCTGCGACATCTCGCTCGGGTGGCCAGTTCAGGCTGCAGTTATCTAAGGGTTTGCTGTATTCTAGGGGCCGGGTCTGGTTCTTCCGCGGACACCCAATGCCAGGGCCCGAAGCCAGACCCAAGGAAGGCTGCCCAGCTGTAGGACAGTCCGCTTCTATCTCCAATTTTCATCCCCACCAAGGTCTGGGGCTGCAGGCGGGCCGGGCAGTCTGCCCTGGCTCGGCTCAGGCAGAGCTGTCTGCTGGGTCAGGAAACCCCTGGCACTCTGGTGCCTCGCTGGCATGGGGCCAGGGGTCATCTGGGTGGTCCCCGACTGGGCAGCCCCCGGAGGCTGCAGTCCCCCACCTCAGCAGCACCCCACTGCCACATGACCTCCCCCCAGCCCCGGGGGAGCAGGAGGCCCGCAACCTGGCACAAAGAAGTCTTCCAAAGCCAGTGGTGCTGAGCTGCTTCTGCCAGTGTCCCCCCCACAAAGGAGAAGCTAGCAATGTTCACTGGGCTCAGGAAGGGGTCTGGTCTGGGCTGGATGGGGGTGACTGAAACCCAGGAGACCCTTGCTTAACCACTCACATTCCGGCCTGTATAGACTCAGAAAGGAGCCTGGCAGTCCTCTCCCACAGGAGAGGACCCTTTTTTCTGAGCTGGGGACAGATGCAGAGAAAGCAGCAGGGGTCAGGGGTGGAGGTGGCAATAGCATTAGTGATTAAATTAAGGCCACTTGGAACAGACCCACACACGTACCCCTGTCTCTGTCCTAGGACTCCATGATCAGGCAGGAGCTGGAACGGGTCTCCAAGGGAGGGTGGGGGAAACAGAGCACCCCCAGCAGTCCCCAGCCCTCCCGCCCACTCGGGTCCCCCCCCAAGCCGCCACCGCTAGCACCTTTTGGCCGAGCAGTTTGCTGCGAACCCGGCCCCAGAGCCGGGCGCCCGTGTTGGGGGGCCGCTTGCTCCCCGGCTCCTCCAGCCGATCCAGGCAGCAGCGCTCCAGAGGCTCGCACACCGCCTTCAGGCTGCAGTCCGGCTGAGGCAGGATGTCCGTCATGCTGGCGGTGGCAGAGGCCGGCCTGGACTGCCCCCCCGGCCCGCGGTGCCGGGCAGGAGAGGCTTCGGCAGCCCGGCAGCCCAAGCGCTAGGCCGGAGCCGTTAAGACCAAGGGAGCTGAAAGTGCTCACCCCCCAGGCTGGCCCGGACTGTGGTTACTCGAGCCGGGCAGGGAAGCGCATGGTGTGAGGCTCCGCTTTCTCCTCCCCTCCCCGGAGACTGCCTCCCAGAGGAACGCACCGGGGGCGGCCCGCTCCTCCCGCCTGCTGGTCCCCACACTGCTCCTGGGGACGCCCCAGTGCGTGCGCCAAGGACTGCGCTACGGACTGCGCTACGGACCGCGCTACGGACCGCCTGAGACGGCGCAGGGGACCCGCCCCCACCGAAGGAAGTGACTCAAAGAAGACGCTGGAGGCTAACCCTCCAAAAAACCCAACCTCCGGGTTTTTAACTCTTGGCGGGCTGGGGCTCCGGGCTCCCTGACCCTCAGCACAAGTCCTAAATAAAGTTTGACAAGCAGCTAAACACAACCCATTCCCTTTCCCTCCGAGTTCCCCGGTTAACCCTTTCACCACCAGGCTGCTCCCTGGGGGCCAGGGCTGTGTAAGGGAGGCCTGGGAGGAAGCCAGGAGGGGTCTGAAGGGGCAGGAGCTGCGGTTTGGCCCTCTGGCAACCGCCCCTATCCCAAGCAATGCGCCTGCACTGCCCGGGAGCTCTGCTCCCCCTACTCCCAACTCCTGCCCCAAGGCCCTCCTGGAATGCCAGTTTGGTGACAGCACCAGACACATGTGGAATGGCACTCACAAAACTCCTCTTGGGAACATGAAGAATAAAGCAGATCCCTAGTGGGGCAGCCTCCTGGGCTTCAGGGGACCAGAAGGAAGGAACTGGCTGCTATGGGCCGTCTCCAGGGACATGAGACAAAAGCTAAGAATGACACCGGTTACAAATGCCCAGCCGGAGGTGCCTCTCACCCAGCTACTTTTAATCGTGGCCCTGTGCACCTCACCCGAAAAGCCCAAAGCAGGTTGTGCCACTGGGGGCAGAGGACATCCAGTGGCAAAGGGGCATTCAGCCCCTGGGTCTGGGCTGGGTGTGGCTCAGAAGACTTCTCAGAAGAAAAAGACCTTGCTCTTGATGCTCAGGTTGGGAAAGTAGTCCAACCAGAGTGAGATGTGAAGCTTCCGGTTAGAGTCTGGGGTATGGAGTAAAGAGAAAGGCCTGAACACCAGAGGCACCCAGGGCATCACAGGCTCAGAGTAAGGAAGGAAAGCAACATGTCCACGAGACCACCCATGAGCCAGGTCCCATGCAGAGAGCTTTCAGATATCCAATTCATTTAAGGCTCACAAGTTTGGTGATGCCTGGTTTATGGTCTCCATTGTCGGGTTTGGAGGACTTGGGCTTGGGGAGGTCAAGTTCTGGCCTGAGGTCAGGCCACTGCAGCCAGGGAGTGGCAGGTCTCTTTCACAGCTGCTGGTGCTCATGCATCTGGGCCTCGCTCAAGTGTGGCTGTTTCTTTAGAGTCAGGAAAAGGCACCGGGTCCGTGCATTTCTTGGGTGACCCCAGGGCAGGAGGGCCCAGAACCAGCCCTTGGTACCTAGAATGCTCCTGCTGGATCCCCACCAAAATGCAGGTCCTGGGGCTTAACCCCAGAGACCCCATGTTTTGTTGAGAGAAGGGTAGCTTCACTGCAAAGATAGCTGAAACCGGGTCATAGTAAGAGCTGCCCTTAATGAGCGCTCACAGAGCGACGGGTACCATGCTCAACCTCCACAGGGATTAACTCACTTAATGCTCACCCCACTTTATGAAGGAAGTACCAGTAGCCCCATTTTCCATTCGAGGGAATGAAGGAGACTGAGAAGCGCAACATCCTGCCCAAGGAGATGCCAGGCCGGGCCATGACATCTGGCTCACAGCACAACTGTGAGATCCTGGTACGGCAGGCTCTGGTCCCACGCTGCCCCTGCCTGGCTGGTGGAGGTGGGGTCCTGGAGCTCTGCTGGGCTCTGAGTAGGGAGGGGTCCCTGCAGGGTGGCTGGGCCAGCTCCACACTCCACACCTGCTTTTACACGGTACAGACAGGCCTGGGCTGCCAAGGCTGCACAGAGCCTCCTCATACCTGGGCCAAATTTGCCCAAACCAATGGCAGCTAGACAGACTTGGCCCATAACACTTTGCCCAGTACTCTGAGGCCGAGTTCCCCACCTGCCTCTCCCAGCACCAGCACCAGGGGCTACCTTTGAAGACACAGAAACCAAAGGCTGTGCTTTGTCATAAAACTGACAGCCCAAGAGGAGAGCAAGACATGGGCTTAAACACCTCTTAACAGGAAGCATTCATGCACTTGGGACATAGCAAGTGGGTACCTGCCGTGTGCCTACCCAGATGGACAAAAAACATCATCTTTGCTCTCAAGAAAGCCAGCCTTAGGCCATAAGAACACACAGATAAAGTGCAATGACAGTTGAAAGGAGAGGAAATTTCTAGCCAGAGGAACCACAGAAGGCTTCCTGGAAGAGGAGGGAATGGTATGGGCCTTAAGAGCTATGAAAAAAGGCCATCCATCCTGGCTTTTTTCTGCATTCCTCTGGCTAACACGCACTGGTTGGTTGTGTAACAGGCTGGTAAGGCGCCATGATAATTGCTGACCATGTCAGTGTGCTTGGCACCACCAGCTGGCCAACTTCAAAATTGGCCCTGTGCTGGTTTTCTAAGGTTCTCCCCCTTCTATCTGGATCATACGCCACAGGGTGTATTGGGGGAATGCATTGCAAGGTGTGCCCCCCACCCCCACTGGGTATGTGGGAGGAGGGCAGTACAGATCCTGTTTCCAAAGCCTTGTGCTTGTCTGTCTTAGGAAGCCCAGGCTCAATACTTGTCTGGGTAAAGCAAGCTCCGACTGGGTGAAAGCTGGCCAACTGTCTCCATGGTGACATAAGCCTCTCAGCAGATGGGTAGCTTAGTTGGAAGGCTCTTCCCTTGAGATGTTCATCCTTCCCTGCCTCCCTGTGGGCTGGGGGCTCTCTCTGGGACAGCACAGATTTGCCTTCTCTTCCTTCTGCCTGACTCACTCCCTCCTCGAATCAATGGTCTAGGAGCAGGCTGCGGGGGACTGTTGGAGGGGGTGGGCAAGACTAATGTTCCCTGTCAGTTCCTCAAAAGTGAAGGTCTGAATTCCGGTCCCTCCCAGCCCACGGCGTATCCTTCCACATCTTTGTTGGGCAGGCTAGGCTTGGGCTGTCCTGACCACCCAGGAAGGGAGCACATCCCCCTTCCCTCTGTCTGTCCCTTCCATCCAGCCACACCTGGCAGGACCCACCTCCGAGGACATGCAAGCCCCCCCCACCCCCGTCTGCATAAACAGAGCCTGGGAAGGCCCACGTGAACAGACGTCGTTGTCGTTGTCTTTGGAATTAAAAACATTCCTAATAGGGGGTCCTGTCCTCCCTCATTCCTGCCACCCCACACCTCTAGCCCCTGGGCTCTCTGCAGGAGGAATGAGAAGGGCCACCCTTGGGGAAATGCAGGGTCCCAGGCTCTACTTCGAGAGGAGTATATACCCAGGCTGGTTGGGTCCAGGCACCCAGCCACAGCTGGGGCTGAGGCAAAATCAGGTTAAAGTGATCAGCAGCAGCAGCACTGAAGGAAAAAAGGTCAGCAGGGAATATATGCAGCCTGAGATGTGTGGGCGGGAGAGGCAGGGACTGCCACCAGTGCTGCCTTGGTGACAGCTGGGGGTGGGGACAGCTTCCAGGCAAATCCTCCAGCCTGTGAACAGGAGGAGGAAGGTTCTTTCTCGGAAGGTTCTTTCTCAGAACTTCGGGATGCTGCTGCCACTTTCTGGAGTGACCTCCTTTTTCCCACTGGAATGACTTTTGTCTTCTCCCCAGCCTAGACTGGAACACTGATTCCATCTCCCTGTCCTCTAGCCAAATGACCCAAAGTCAGGAAAGGGGGTTTCTGCGCAGCCAGTTGGACCAAGGCTACAGGCACCGCAGTGCACAGCCTGGGAGCGAGGGGTGGAGGGCAGGGGAGCCCCAGCAGACTACCCAGAGAGTCTGGGTGCAGGAGCCGGGAGCGTGAGAGCAGCCTAGGGCTGTGCTGAGGCTGAGGACCAGGAGGTCTGCCAAGAATGCTCCTTCTCAGCTCCAGAGGAGCACAGCTGGGGCAGGCCCCACAGGAGCAGAGCTGGGGGGCAAGGTGGGCTCTGAGGCTGGAGGATTGCAGAAAGGAAGCTCCTAGCAGTCCCTGCCCAAAGATGGGCACGGGAGTCCAGGCCAAGAACCGGCAGGTGGCCAGCAGGGCCCGGGAGCCCAGAGAGATTGGAGCCCTTGTGCAGGCTGTGCAAACTGGCGGGGGGATGGGGGAGGCGCACATCGAAGGGCAGCTTCGAGAAAGGAGGATGGGAGACTCCCCTTAGGATTCCTGGCTCCATAGCCCCCGCCTTCCTAATGCGTGTTCTCACCTCCTCCTAACCCAGACTCATCCTAACAGCATTGGAAGGGCAGAGATCTCCAGAGGATGAGAAAGTGAGACCTGTTTATGTTTTTCTATTTATCCATCCATTCTTTCCCCCATATTTGCTATGTTCAAGGTCTGCGTTAGGCTCAGGGACAGAAACCCTTTGCTCCAAAGTCGCC
Source organism: Taxidea taxus jeffersonii (assembly GCA_003697995.1). Taxonomy (NCBI): domain Eukaryota; kingdom Metazoa; phylum Chordata; class Mammalia; order Carnivora; family Mustelidae; genus Taxidea; species Taxidea taxus. The sequence continues at coordinate 2,078 of ML104651.1, read as the reverse complement.
AAATAGCCAATGGCAGCGCGGAGCCTAGATGCTGTATTTTCAGTTGTGACTCATTCATTTTTCACTGAGAAGTTACCCATCCCCCACGCCAGCGGGGAGGACCCCAAACGGGTCCCAGTCTAACAGCTACCCCCGCGAGGAGGTAAGAGCCATCAGGATTCTTTTAAACAGTCCAGGCCAGAAACTCCCTGGGGCCTGGGCCCAACTCACTGACCAGCTGTGCATGGGGCTCCGGGCTTTTCAGCTCAGGAACACCAGCCTCAAGGCCCGCCCCAGGTGTGGCATGGTCCTCCCACATCCCAGGGCCTGTGCTGCTTGGCAGCACAGGACAAGGCATACACGGCTCCCCACATAGCCTCATTCTCCACTCTGCCTGGCTATCCTGGGTGGGCGTCTTGAGGGCGCTTGGTGGCTCTAGATAGGCTGTAGAAGCCGAAATAACCACAGAGCTTGTCCACAGCGGGACAAGCCTGATGGCCCATCCCTGGCCAGCCACAGTGATTCTCACGGTGTATTGGTCATGGAAACGGCTGGAAAATCCACTTGAGTCTTTGGGAACATCTTGCTTATCTAAAACAAAACCCACCCAGGGACAGAGTGGGCACAGCACAGCACACACATGTGCTTCCATTTTTTCCCCATAAAAGTCATGGGCAGACCAACACCCAGACTCCCCTGGCCTCTTGCCTGCTGCTTCTCACAGAAAAAAGGTGTATGGCCAGGGTTTCCCAGAACAGTGGAAGGATGGTGTGTGTGTGTAAGCAGAGCACCACTGGGCCCCCCACATAGGCCTCATGCTGAAGACATAACAGCCTCACACAGGAAGGTTTGGAAGTAAGGTCAGCGTCCACTGAGCCCCCATGCCTTTCTTCTCCTTTATCATTACCCAACTCCTTTCCCACCCAACTCTGAGCTCCAAGTGAATAGGAGAACACTCCTGGGAGCCAGGGAAACTGGATGAGAGCCCTGCCTGGTCCCTGGGGACTCAGCAGTCACTCTCTCCTTCTGGGCTGAGTTTCCATACCTGTCTAAACAGGAGCTGGGACCAAACAAAAGTCATCAACGATTTTTTTTCTTTTTTTAAACCAAGAACATTCTCTTTCTTTCCAAATGTAATCTTCTGCTAAAGTCTCCCTGCCCGCCCCCCACATAAAAGCAGATAGAAAACAGAAGCAAGCAGAGACCCCTGGCTGACGGTCCCTCCCAGCAATCCCCAAGCGCTGTGGGCAGAACCTGGAGCCCCCGAGCCTCCTTCCAGGGGATGGTTCTCATGAGAACTGCTGTCTCTCCTGACCACAGCCATTGCCCCCGCCCCCCCACTTGCCCTCAGGGTGGGGAGATGAGGAGGCTGGGAAGATTAGGGGCTTTTTAAGGAAACTTCCGGGTCAGAGTCCTGGATCTGAAGCTTGTGTCTTATCTCTACTTGTCTGTTTTGGGAAAACTGGGGGCCTCTGCTTTGCTGCTGTGGGTTCCCTTCAGAGGCCTTACAACAGGATAATGCTTATCGAGTCATTGAGGCTGGCGTTTTCTGGGTCACTTTGGCCCTGAAGCCAGCAGGGCTCAGTCCCCGCCTGTAAGGGCCTGAGTGGGCTGTGTCCGAGAGCAAGGGCCTTACCAAGTGCCACCACCGCTCATCCCCCCACCCCACCGATGCCACAGACGCTGGGCTGAAGTGAGAGAACATGGTGGGGTCTGCAGCACCCACTTGAGGGAGGCCGGCGGAGCCCACATAAGGTGCCCCCTCCTCCCAGCATTCATATTGGCCTCAGCCCTCCATCAGGGATGGCCCCTCCCCCGGCAGTTCCTTTCTCTCGGAGGCTTCAAAACAATCAAAAGTGAGAACACCCTAGGGACGGGATTTTTGGCTTTCTAGGGAGACAGCAGCAGCCTCCACCAGCGGGGAGCTTAGCGGTTACTGAGAATGTGCAGTAGGCCTGGGATAGTCACCTCTGTAATCTCATTTACTATTCACATGGGTCCGGGAGGGAGCAGAGAGGTCACCCGGGGCCACTTTGCTAATTAGGTGGTGGAGCTGGGATCAAATCCAGCTCTTCCGCCTGAGTCTAGGGGCCCCCCCC